>JAKSZT010054356.1:545045-621389 GCA_026826555.1 Tolypeutes matacus | reverse complement strand
TTCTCTGCTTTTAGGAAGATAAGCTAACCTCACTCCTCTGCTTTTTTATTTTTTTTATTTTTTTTATTTTTTTTTTTAATTTTTTTTTATTTTTTATTTTTTTTTAACATTTGTAAAATGATATATAAATATATATGCATATATGTGTATTTGCTTACAAAAATGTTATATATATATATATATATATATATATATATATATATATATATATATACACATATATTTTAAGAGGTGCTTAGATTACCTAAAATATTACACGGAACCCACTGGGATTCCCCTGTTGCCCACCTCTCACTCCTCTGCTTTTGTAACACTGCCTGCCCACTTGCTTAGGAATTTGCCCACTTAGTGTTCTATATAAACTTATGAAAGTCGAGAAACAGGGCTCAGAATCTGGAGACTGAATTCTCCTCCAGGCCAGCATGTAATAAAACTTTGTTCATCCGTACTCTCAAGAGTGCTACTTGAGTTTCATTCCATCGGCCACAACATTTGTTTCCCTGACTGGGAAAAACCCAATCGAGGAGGCTTATTGTGCCTCCGGCTTGGGGCTGATGGGTACAGCTGACAGTGATCTCTGAGCCAATGAGGTGGGCACCACCTATTTTCTTGATGGGACATCTTTCTGAGACCATCCCCACAGGCTGTGTTCCTACACCCCAGCCTGACTCAGTGGGGAGGTGGACTGAACAGTGCCAGAAGACTCCGGAAAGGTAAGGCCCCAACTGCCAAGTCCTCAGTCAGGCCTATGTCTGGACAGAAGAGGAGACTGATCACTGCCTGAAATCTCGAGTACCAGGATTCCAGAATAAGGCAATCCCTGTGGGAGGGACTGCATATCCTCTGAGTGACTGCATGAGTGAATGAGGACGGCAGAGGTTTGCGTCTGCCGTACCAGTCTGTGACTTCAAAGCTTTATGCTACTGAGCCCGTGTGGGCTGTAACCTGTTTTCTGTGGCTACATCATACGGCATAACGGTCACCCTGAACTTTACCTGGGCACCTTAGCTAAGATGAGCCTAAGTTCTCATGAGAGACATGAACACACGGGCATCAAAGTGGCCTCAAAAGAGGAAACCTTTTCCCTTGTCTGTCTCATGCCACTGACTCAGGGTGCAGATTTAACACTGTTAATCCCTGTGGGAGGGACTGCATAACCTCTGAGGGACTGTGTGAGTGAGTGAGGATGGCAGAGGCTTGCATCTGCCGAACCAGTCTGTGACTCCAAAATATTATGCTACGAAGCCTGTGTGGGCCCTAACCTATTTTCCGCAGCTACATCATTTTATGGCATAAAAGCCACCCCAAACTTTACCTGGGTGCCTTAGCCAAGACAAGCCAAAGTTCTCACGACAGATGAGGATGGGCAGGCAGCTGAGTGGCCTTGAAAGAGGCAACCCATTCCCTTGTCTGCCTTGTGCCACCAATTCAGGGTATGGGCTCATCACAGTCAAAACCTACTGTCTTAAACTGCATGTTCAAGAATTTCAAGAAGGATTTTTCTGGAGATTATGGCATCCAGATGAACCCCGGCACCCTCCAACCATTATGTGAAGTAGAGTGGCCCACTTTTAATGTTGACTGGCCCTTGGAAGGGACCCTGGATATAGCCAGGGTCTGTGCAGTGTGACTGGTGGCCAAAGAAACTCCTGGCCACCCCGATCAGATTTACTACATCGACTCTTGGTTGGTGATAGCTCAGAATCTGCCCCCTTGAGTTTGATTGTGCATTGGAAAAAAGGGACGGAGCAGAATCTTGGTTGCACAGGGAATGGGGCTCCAGAAGCCAGTTATTCGTCAAGGGTCCTCGGAGGAGGACCCCCTCCACCACCACCGCCATATACTCCGGCCACTCTACCCTCTCTTCCTAGCCCAGGAGTTCAGGCAGATCACCCAGAAACACCCCCACATTCGGTCTCTCCTCCTAGTCTGGGAGTGCAGGCAAATCTTCCAGAAACACCTACACCTTTGGTGTCTCCGGGAACATCAACCCCCTCTGAGGAAAGACCTGCAACCCCCCTAGCAAGGAGATTCTGGTCAGCACAACCTGTGTTACAGATGTCCCTCTGTGAAACACAGGGTCTGGCCCAGATCAGCGAGAATGGTACCATCCAACCTAGAAGACTGTATTATACTACCAGCCCTTCACAACTACAAACCTCTTAAACTGGAAGCACCACACATCCTCCTACTCGGAAAAGCCGCAGGACCTTATTGATCTCATGGAATCCATTTTCCAAACCCATCATCCTACTTGGGATGATTGCTGCTAACTCCTCCTGACTTTGTTTAATATGGAGGAGAGACTACGGATTCTGATGAAAGCCCAAAAGTGGCTGCAGGAGCAGGCCCCTACTGGCATCTTAAACCCAGAAGATTGAGCACGAGAAGCGGCACCAGAAGCCCAGCCTAACTGAGACTTCAACACTGATCAGGGACGGGCTGCACTCCAGCAATATCGGGAAGCGCTCCTCCGAGGGCTCCGAGAAGGAATAAAATGACCCACAAACATGACAAAGATGACTTTAGTTACTCAAAAACCTGACAAATCTCCAGGAGATTTCTATGAACAGCTTTGTGAGGCCTTAAGAATATACACCCTTTTTGACTCAGAAGCTCCGGAAAACCAGAGGATGGTGAATGCCACCTTTGTTGCACAGGCAGCAATGGACATTAAAAGAAAGATCCAAATATTAGAAGGGTTCATGGGCATGAACATCTCTCAACTACTGGAAGTCACCAACAAAGTATTTGTCAATCGAGACAAAGCCACCGAATGAGAAGCAAAGAAGCAAATAAAACATCAAGCCTCCCTACTAGCAGAAGTCTTGGGAAATCCTGACCCCACCAGAAGAGAAGGGCCACCTCAAAAAAGGGCGGACAAGCACCAGAAGGGTGCCCTTGGCCAGAGACCAATGTGGCTATTGCAAAGAAAGTGGACACTGGAAAAATAAGTGCCCCCAAAAGACTCAGGCACATAGAGGTAATATATCTAAAGGGAAATACCGACCTGAGCCCCAAGACCATCTGATTGGGCTGGCAGGTCTCAACCCTGAATAGGGGCAACCGGGTTCACTGGAACTTGGCCCCCATGAACCCATGATCAAACTACAAGTCAGGGGCCAGTCATTGACTTTCATGGTGGACACTGGCACTGAACCTTCTGTAGTCACAACTCCTGTCACCCCATTAGTCAAAAAACCACTAATATCATAGGAGTAACTGGGGAGCAGTCAAGCCAATGGCCTTTTTGCCAGTCAAGAACTTGCCAGCTTGGTGGCCACAAAGTGACTCATGAATTTCTGTACCTGCCCGAATGTCTAGTTCCCCTGTTTGGTAGGGAACTCTTAACCAAACTGGGAGCCCAGATTACCTTCAAACCTGAATGGTCAGCAAGCCTAAGCCTTGGGACTGGCCTCACTCTCCTCGCCACCATACCCCAAAGCAAAGAATGGAGACTTGACGTGGAAGAAAGTTCAGGTCAGAATCTGGAAAAGCTGCTGGAACTTTTCCCCGAGGTTTGGGCCAAAAAAACCCCACTGGGAATGGCATGGAACCATGCACCCATCATCATCGACCTGAAGCGTGGAGCAGTCCTGGTTCGGCAGAGGCAGTATCCAATCCCCTGTGAAGCATGGTTGGGCATAGTAGAACCCATAGATCATATGAAGAAAGAAGGAATTCTAATTGAGTGCCAGTCACCCTGGAACACCCCATTATTACCAGTAAAAAAGCCAGATGGGACCGGATATCAACCAGTGCAGGATTTATGAGCTATTAATAATGCCACTCTCATCTTACATCAGGTTGTTCCCAACCCGTACACTTTGTTAGGAAAGCTGCCACCTGAAGCCACCTGGTCACTTGACTGGACCTAAAAGACGCCTTCTTTTGCCTGTGTCTGGGCCTCCCGAGCCAACCTGTTTACCTTTGAATGGGAAGATCCCAAAACCCGGCAGAAAACTCAGCTAACCTGGATCCAGCTCCTGCAGGGCTTCAAAAACTCCCCTACCTTTTTCAGGGAAGCCTTGGCAGCAAATCTGGCCACCTACCCCCAGGAAAACTGTAGGTGTGCCCTCTTGCAATACATAGATGACTTCCTACTTGCCAGTGAAAGGGAAGAGCACTGCTAGAGAGGGACCCAGACTCCTACAACTTCTAACACAGACTGGGTACAAAGTGTCTTGGAGAAAGGCCCAGATCTATAAACAGCAGGTCAAGTGCCTGGGGTTTAGCATCACACAAAGGCACCAGATGCTCGGACCTGAACGAAAGAAAGTGATCTGCACCATCCCTACCCTTCCTCAAGAAAGCTTCACGAGTTCCTTGGAACTGCAAGGTTTGCTGCTTCTGGATTCCCGGGTTTGCAGCCATGGCCAAGCCCCTTTACAAAGTTCTGGAGGGTCCAGAAAAAGAGCCTCTTGCCTGGGGAGAAGCTCAACTGGGGGTCTTTCAAAATGTCAAAGGACAACTTAGCCGAGCTCCTGCCTTGAGGCTCCCACATGCAACTCGGGACTTTAACATGTTCGTGCATGAAAAGAACAAAGTAGCATTGGAGGTTCTCACACAGTCATCCCTTGGCAAAGACCCATCACTTACCTCTCCAAGCAGCTAGACTCCGTGGCTGCAGGGTGGCTGCCTTGCCTGAAAGCCCTGGCAACAACTGTAATCCTCATCAAAGAAGCAGACTAATTAACTCTTGGACAGGCAATTCATGTTATGGTGCCACATGCAGTCACTGCCCTAATGAACTCACATGGGCCTCGGTGGATATCGAATCCCCAGCTTGCACATTACCAAGGTTTACTCTGTGAAAATACCAGAGTGACAATAGAAAGAGTGCACAGTCTAAACCCTGCCACCTTTTTTGCCGGATGAAGAAGGGGTTCCTGAACATGCCTGTGTCGAAGTGACTGAAGAAGTTTACAGCAATTGCCTCGACCTCCAAGACAAATAATTCCCTTCCCCAGATCAGGCACTATTTACAGATGGGAGCAGTCTTGTTAAAAATGGGGAAAAGCTTGCTGGATATGCAGTCACCACTACCAAATGGGGATGGTTGGCACAACGAGCAGAACTCTGGATGCTAGTCCAAGCCCTGCAGCTAGCCTCCAGTCAAGTGGTAAACATTTACACTGACTTTAAGTATGCATTTGCTACCATTCATATCCATGGGGCAATTTATAAAGAAAGGGATCTCTTAACCACAGGGGGAAAGGAAATCAAAAGCAAAGAAGAAATCCTACAACTGTTAGAAGCAATCTGGAAACCAGAAAAAATCGCCATCACCCACTGCCGGGGACATCAGAAAGTAATAGATATGTTCGCTCAAGGAAACAGGTTAGCTGACAAAGCAGCTCGGCAAGCGGCTGAAGGAACTCATGGAATATGAGTCCCGGAATTGACACCGCAGCTGTCCCTCTTAGGACAAGAGACTAATCAACTAAGCTATACCTAGGAAGAACAGGAGTGGGCTAAAAGAGAAGGGGGAAGCCAAACCCCCGAAGGAATTTGGCTGCTCCTGGATGACCAGATTTTTTTACCAAAAGGAGCTGCTTATGCCTTCATCCAGTGATACCACCAACTCACCCACCTAGGGAAAACTGCACTAGAAGCCTTGCTCGGGAGATACTACTACATAACCCAGCTAACTTCTCTCTGTGCCACTATCAGCAGCCAGTGCCAAGTTTGTGCCAAAAACAGCCCTTTGCAGGGCTCCCGTGCTCGGACAGGTGTCTAGCACATGGGGACGGCCCTCTTTGAAGATCTCACAATAGACTTCACAGAAGTGAAACTAAGTGGGGGGTACAAATATCTGTTGGTGATGATATGCACCTTTTCAGGTTGGGTCGAAGATTTCCCCACTCACACCGAAAAAGCTAGAGAAGTGACTAAGGCTTTACTTAGAGAAATCATTCCATGACACGGGCTGCCACTGTCAATTGGAAGTGACAATGGCCCAGCCGACATGGCTGCTGTAGTCCAAGAGCTGGCAAAAATGTTAGGAATCAAGTGGAAACTCCATACTGCTTACAGGGCCCGTAGTTCAGCAAAAGTTGAATGCATGAATCGAACCCTCAAAGCCACCCTAGCCAAAATCTGCCAGGAAATTGGTCTCCCCTGGGTAGACTTACTTCCTTTGACCCTTCTCTGAGTTAGGTGCACCCCAGGACCCACAGGCTATTCACCCTTTGAAATTCTATTTGGATGAATTGGCCACATCTCCAATTATCTGGGCCTTCAAAGGAGATCTCAAACTTCAGGGGGAGGCTACACAAGATTCCATTCTCCAGAAGCTGTGGAAAACTCTAGCTGAAATACATAAAACTGTCTTGTCCCAGAATTTCATCCCCCTGGGACACCCAGTGCACCCCCACTGGCCAGGGGTCCTAGTCTGGGTCAAAGACTGGAAAAAAGAACCCCTTCAGCCTTCCTGGAAAGGTCCACACACTGTGATCCTTGTAACTCCTACTGCTCTTAAAGTTGTAGGCATCGTCCCTTGGATCCACCATTTCAGGGTCAAGAGGGCACACCCCAATAAAGAGCAGGACAGCTGGACAACCCAACCCGTACCTGGCCATGCCTTGAAAGTGCGAGTCACCTGGGATCCCCAAGCAATAGCCTCATCAAACACCTGCTGAATGGACCCCTGCTCCTGGTGGATCCTGTGCTTATACGGCCTGCTCGCCTTGGTATTTGGAGTTGGACTCGCTGCTGTGGTCCCTGAAGACTGGGCTATTGTGAATAGAGCCCTAATTGCAATTGCTTACTGGTGTATAATAGGTTGCTTCTGTGCCTTGACTTACTTGTCATTTCCTTCCTTGTCCCATCCCTAGGAGCCAATACCCACCCCCAAAATCTATGGCAGCTGCAAGTTAGTCAAAGCTAGGGCAAACAATCTGTGCTGAATGCTTCAGGCCTGTTCTCAAAAGGTGCAACTTCAGCCTCTGTAATATTTGAAGCTTGCAGGGCAATCCAAGATCACGCTCCTTACACCTTTTTGGGTGCGCCATACTCCCATGGCACCATACCTGCCCCCAGAAGAGTGTGTAGGGGTCACAACTACCGGAGTTATGACAAATACCTCTGCCAAGAGCCAAAAAAGACAGAGGATTCTGCCACTCTTGGAGCTTGCTGGTAGGTGCCACCACTTCCTGGAAGGGGGTCCCACCCACTTCTCCATATCTCCTACAAAAAATCCCTAGCCAGCAGGGTGTGGCATAGAAACCTGGGACCCAATAAAACTCACCTTATTAAACATAACAACCAGATCAGAAAATACCTTTGTGAAGGTCCAAACAGGACTAAAACTAGGAATCGGAATATACTACCCATTGGGCCCGGACCCAAGGGACCTCATACTGGCCCAACTAATCCTGATAATCCAACCCCCAGAGAAAACCCTGATGAAAAATATCAGTAAAGCCACCCAGATGCTAAAGACCAAAGTTAGAACAACCCCCACAACGTTCTTTTGAACCACGTTAGAAATTTCTACCAACTCCTAAATGAATCTTGGCCTCACATAGCTGCCTCCTGCTGGTTATGCAATTCCTCCAGTCTAACCATCTTCCCCGTACCTGTCCATGGAACATAACCCTCCTGACCCATGACAGCTCTGTGGCAGGAACCAAGCCCCTCCCAGTCTGCATAACTGAACCACCATGAAAACTTGCTAACTGTAAAAACATAGCTACCAGGTCTCCTTCAACCATCCTCCCTCTTGGAAGGGCCAACTGTTACACCACTCACCCACTCAATGAACCTGACAGATGCACTGCAAACTCCACCATCTGGGTATGTGGTACCAACACCTACCAGTGCCTACACCAGGATGGCCAGGGCATCTGCTACCTGGCTTGGCCAGTACCATCATTCTTGGTGTATGGAGATGAATTGTCTAGAGAGCTCTCCCTAGCCAAATGAGCAATACACATACTTCCTATACTCTTAGGACTAGGAGCAGTCGGAAGCACAGCAGTAGTAGGGGTCTCACTCACAGCTGGTCAGGAGGGCTTACAAACACTAGCACGGGAAACATCAAATGACCTCAAAGAAATATCGGGGGCTCTCAGTGGGTTGCAAGACCAGATAGATTTGTTGGCAGAAGTGGTTTTACAAAACAGGCAAGGATTAAACTTGCTCACCGCAAGTTCAGGGAGGATCTGCCAGGGCCTGGGGGAAGAATGCTGTTTCTATGCAAACTCCTTAGGAATAGTTAGGGACAAAGTGGCCCCACTGAAGGAACGAGCCAAAGACCATTTAAACCATGTATGCCAGGCATCTGCCAATGGGAACTACTTCCAGTATCTCCTCTCCTGGATTTTGCCATTTATGCCAGTAATAGCCTCAGTCTTTTCCCTCTTAACTTTCGGGCCATGTGTTCTATGGCACCTAACACAATACATCACTTCCTGCTTAAATGCTTTAAAACATCAACTAATGCCTCATGTTAAATATCAGCCCTTGGGGACGATAGAAAAATCCCCATGTTAGCAGATGATGACCCATAAAGAATTATAAGAACGTCAAAAACGGGGAATGATAAGGGAAGTGTGGGGACCCTAACCCCCCTGGGCAGAAAATAAACTCCCCTGGTCACTTTCCCTCCGCCCGCCCTTTTCTCCATGGAATCCACATCAGGAAGATAAGCACCCCCAGCCTGCCCCTTTGAATTGAAATGTACAACTCTAAACAGATAATGACTCTTTTCTTCCCTAATGGCCCTCTGCTTTTAGGAAGATAAACTAACTGCTCTCCTCTGCCTTTGTAACCCTGCCTGCCAGCTTGCTTAGGAATTTGCCTGCTTAGTGTTCTTATATAAACTTATGAAAATTGAGAAACAGGGCTCAGAATTTGGAGACTGAATCCTCCTCTGGGCCCACACATAATAAAACTTTGTTCATCCATACCCTCAAGAGTGCTGCTTGGGTTTCATTCCATTGGCCACAACAGTACTAAAGAAAGCTTTAGCAAGTTTTAAAACAAGGTGATAGAGACATAACTGGATATTAATTTTTGCAACAAACTTGCAATATTTGGGACTGCTGCAAACAGCAGTGGTACTTTAATCTAGGATGATCTACTGTTACACCCTCAATGGCCACTCTTTTAATGCAACCTTAGAGCTGCTTCTTTAGCAGAGGTGGGGCAGATCAGATGAACACTAGCTGAGGCTCTTGGTTTCTAGGTGGAGGTTGTTTCTTTGACACATACCATTATTAAAAAATAATTAAGACCATTATTGGCAACACTATACTTTATCTAATATTATGCCAAAACATTTTTAGATTTTGAGGAATTTTACTGGTACAACTTTGATTAACAGAGAGTTAAAGTATTTCTTTTAATTTTATAACATTTTTAAACACTTTCTATCCAATTTATAATATATTAAATGAACTCAACTATTCCATTATTTCACTTTTTCCCAAGGTGAAAGATACTTTTTAGGATTTAATTCTGAAAAGAGAGATTTGACATTATGTTTTTTTAAAAGTGATAAGATTTATTTTTTTTAAACAGCCAAGGAAATGATACAGTTAAAGTATAAGAAGAGATTTTGTCTTTTGTGTACTGATTAGTCAGGAAAAAGTCTTTTTGCAAACTTTTTCCAAAACAGACAACTGATTAAGGGAATTTTGTGATTTTAAGAGAGAAAGAAGAAAATTTTAACTTTGCATCAGTATACTATTTGATATTATAGCTTTTAAAACTTTATAGATATACAGTAAAGGACACAGGACATGGTAAATATCATCAAAATTATTAAACTGTAACATCTAAATTGTAAAAAACAAAACAAAACAAACAAACAAAAAAAAACCTTTATAGACTTAATAAATTTTACTTAACTACAAAAATTTCTTTTTCATGAACTTTCTGCACTTTCTGTATTCATTCAGGTTTTGCTTTATATTTTAACTTTTCTTTATAACCAGTCATTTTATTTTAGGACAAAATTACTATCTTTTTCTTTAATAACAAAAACACATTTTATATACCCTACATACATAGGTTACTAAAATGATTTTGGGAACTGTCTCAAAGTAAATTTCTTATACAATTACCATGATTATATTAATTAACAGGTATTTTATTTTAGCAGTGCAGGAATATCTACTTTCCCATTATTTTATGAAAACCTAAGATTCCCAATGGAATCAAAATTATCTTCTCCCTATCACCACTTTAATATGCAGATTGAGGTGACCTCTGACAGATTTTCCTGAGATGCATCAATTCAAACTTCCTGTGATTAGCCATTTAAATATTTCAGTTTAAGCAATGCTTCTACAAACTTCTTATAACTATTCATAGCCACTTAGAGAATAGTTACTTAATTTAAAAAAAAATCCATCTTCACAGAACACATTCCCTTACTTAATGTTACCACAATATCTTTTTTTTTTATGAAGAAATTTGTAGTAATTTCATAGTCAAAATGTACAATTTTCATAACTTAAAATATTTAATATATATATTAAGCTACATACTTATTTATAAATATAAGTGCTTATTTAATTTTTGGCCATTTGAATAGAGCTTTTTTCAGAATTTTCCTTTATCAATTTAATATTACCATCTGGAGGTACCAAGATATACATTGAACAAACAGACAAATACAACAAGAGTTATGACACACTGACAGAAACATAAAGCTCATTAACTTGACTCATGACTATTTTTAGGCTTTTCATTATTTTATATCTCTGATCTTACTGCTTTTAAGACTTTTTTCTTCTAGAATCAGTATTGCTTGTAATACACAAGCTTGTTTTTGGAAACACTTTGACTAGTAATCAGGAACAGTTAGGAATATTTGAGCATTAGAATTGCAGTTAAGCTTTAACTCAGCAGTTCAGATAGGCAGGTATTTAACACATATGTTTTGGATCATTGCTTTTTAGGAGTACACTTAGACAGACTTAGGAGTTAGCTAAAAGCTTACCTGTAAGAGGTGTGGAATTGTAGGTTTGTTAAGTGAGATTATTAGGGCAGCTGGGTGTTGAAATTTTTGATAAGATGAGAAGGATCAGAGGAATAGGATCTGAGATGATGTTTGATTTGGGAGAGTTCAGAGAGGGACAAGGCGATGTGACACGCATAATGCTTTCTACATGGGCCACTTTCTGAAGAGGGAGGAATCTGGGGAAAGAGGGTGGAGACTGGGATTTGGGCTTGAGAGTGGGTGGTGGGTGGGGAGAAGGGAGCGGATTCAAGGAGAGGTGTGTTGAAATGGGACGAGGAAGTAAGTTCAGGGGGGCATTGATGAGGCATACGGAGGTGGAGCAGTGGTGTGATTAGAGGGATCAGGATCTGAAGAAGGGTTTTCTGGGTCTAGAAGGTGGGGAGAGGTGGGGAAGGGAGGCGAGCCCTAATCCAGCACCTGTATAAGGAGGTGCAGGAGGAACCTGGTCTGCCAGATAGAAGTTGAGATTTTCAGAGGTTGTAGGTAGTGTCAAAGAGGAGGAAAAGCAAAGTTTCTGAGAGGGTTATTGATGTAAAATAAGGATCTGATAAGAGCAACAGGATTGACAAAGGGAGGGATGATTACAAAGGGAAAAAAATTGCCTGAAGATAAGGAACTTCTGACCAATTGCTCAGGTGCTGAATGAAACTCTCTACTCAGAGAATTTGGAAACTGAAAGTGCCATTTTCCAGCCATTGACTTTCATTGTCCAATTCATATTGCAGCCACACAGAAATCCAATAGAAAATGAGCTTTTTAGGTCTGATATCTCCTTCCAGGTTTAGAGTTTTAAGGTTATGAAGGAGACAACCCAGAGGTGTGGTTTGGGGGGGGGCTGATATTGAATTCCCCATTTTAGGTGGTGTGGGTGAGACTAAGGATCTCTAGAAAGGAAAGAACAGGGGAGATTCTGAGTGATAAGTGTCCCTGGAATCAGCCAGAAATCACCCAAGGAAACAGGAGACTGTGCCTGGAGCTGGACATCTCCAGAGCCAAGGGATCTCTTCCCATGAGGATACAGGTCTCCCACCCACCATGACCCTTGGGGACAGTGAGGATCATTGACCTAGCACTAGGGTTTTCAGTTTTCAGTGGGTTGTCTTGGACAACAGAAAAAGGAGAGAGAGAGAGAGAGAGAGAGAGAGAGAAAGAGAGAGAGAGAGAGAGAGAGAGAGAGAGAGAGAGAGAGTGCAGTATCCTCTGGCAGAGAAATTCTTAACTCACCCAGCTATGATTCAGTGTCTGGTGTTGGATGGGTTGTCTCAGCAGTGGCAGGGTGGAGATTCCTCACCAGTCAGTACCAACGACCCCATACCTCAGTTTTTTGGCACCAGATGTTAGAGAAAATTGGTACTCACTGGGATGCAGAAACTGATGATTGCAGGCAAGAAGTTTATTGGCAAGCTCTCCCAATGGAGGGTGTCTGAAGAACAGACTTCAGCACCCCCACTTCATTGCAGGGGTCTGAAGAGAGACTTTATACAGTACATCAATAGGCAGGGAAACCAAGTACAGCCTGGGGCCAAATGGCCAAGGGGGGTGGGTTAGGAAGTCTTGGAATGTAGGAGGGGTTGGTGGTGCTTGGGCCCAGAGGGAGGGGGTGATGGCCTTTATCTGCTTCACTTTATTTATTCTTGGGAGGAGGTGGGCTGTGATGGCTTTCTCAATTGGTCAGGTGGGTTATAGTTGGAGGCTGCCTTCCTTCAATTTATGTCACAGGGGTATTGATTCATGGTCTTTTATGACCTATTAATCATTGCAAACCTCATGAGGGGGAGCTTCTAACAATCAGGCACCCTTTTATCAATAGTAACAGTTCCTGCTAAATTTCTCCTTCCTCTCTTTCCTCCAGTTTCTAGGGTTTTTGTTGTTTCTTGAACATTACAGGAAATTTCCCAACTCACAGACTATGTTCTTTGATATATGCACTTTTCAGAAAGATTTTCTTTCAAAAATTCTAATGGCACTCAGACTTACATCTCATTTTTCCTCTAAACCAGTTTTTCTTACTAGTGACAGACAAGTTAAAAACCTTCCAGTAATCCTATAAACCTATTCTCCTCCTATATATATGAATATATAACATATTTCCAAGTTCTGTTGGTGATTTTCATGAACCATCTCCTAAGTATGCCCTTTCTCTCTATTACTTGCCTAAAACCCTTCTTAACTGCCTCAAAGTAATTATTTTTATACATGTTCAGAATAGGTTTCCCCAACTTATCAGCTTGCTAAACCATTCAATCTGTTGACAACAGGGGCATCATGAAATGCTGTTTTTCCTAAAGCATACCATTTCTTCTTATTTTGGGCTTTACTTATTAGCCACTGAGGGAGTTTTTAATCATATTATCCTGGCATTAAAGAATCTTTACACATATAATCATAAATAACTTGCCAGTCTTATTTTCTACTGCTTTTGCTTAAAAATAACAAGCCAGTGTCAAATTAATATATTTTCTTGTATTTAAATAGGCCTTCCTATTTCTCATATTCCTCTGTTCCCTAATTCTGTAACAGCTTTTGCTCCAAACTAGACCTGTTGAGGTTTGAATCACACAGTAACCGGCACAATAAAAGTGCTAAATAGAAGTGTGCAGAATAAGTAAAGCTTAAATAATGAGACTTTTCTGTTTCTATAAACAATTTTTCTAATATACAATTTAGATGTGTAAGTTTAAGTACAAAATGGCAGTTATACATTTGGACTTAAAAGACAGCATTTTTAGAACAAAAATAATTACTGCATTCTAAGAAAATTAGGCAAAGAAAAACTTCAGCTTTTCTTTGCGACACCAATGCATTTGCTGTATCCCTATTATTGTTATAGTATTCTTTTGATTTGAGTAAATGTCAAATTCTTTTAAATCCATAGTGAGCTCTTATAGAATATAGCCTATGAATTTGTCAGAAAATATAATATATTATCTTTTGAGGAGAAAAGAACAACTATTAACTGACCAAAATCATGAAAATGAATTACAACTACATTAGTTTTTAATTTTTATATCAAACGCATCACTCCCTTCCCAAATTTCATGAGAATGTTTTGATATTTTTATTTGTGCTAAATGTGGATGTAACTAAATGTCACAGACCCAAAGAATAATATCACAGCAGTCAGGTAGGAGGCACAGGTGGAGAAGGCTTTGAGCCTCCCCTCAGCTGAGTAGATTCTTTGATTAACAATGATGATGCAGATATAAGAGATCATGATAATAATGAAGGTGAACATTGCAATGACTCCAGTGAAGATCAAAAGTAACATTTCTTTGGTGTGAGCATCAAAGCAAGAGAGCCTCAGAAGAGAGGGAATGTCACAGAAGTAATGATTCACAATGTTAGGACCACAGAAGTCTAGTTTGAACAACCCAATCATATGTGTCAGGGAATTAATAAACTCACTCAAGTAAGATGCAAGGACCATCTGAAATACAAACACTTTGGGTCATAATAACTGTCTACAACAGGGGATTAACAATTGCCATGTAGCGGTCATAAGCCATCATAGACAGGAGAACACCCACTGTGGTTACATACACTGCAAAAAAGAAACTCTGTAGAGCACATCCAGAAAATGTGCTGCATTTATGCTCCAACAGAAAATTTACCAGCATCGTAGGAGGAAAGACAGTGGAATAGCAGTTGTCACAAAAAGAGAGGTTACAAGGAAGAAATATATTGGAGTATGAAGTTGGGTACTTAGCCAGATTAAGATGATCATCCCTCAGTTACCAACCACGGTGATGAAATAAATAAAAATAAAAAGCAAAAAGAGAGGGATCCACAAATTAGAATTTTCAATTAACCCTATCAGAATGAATTCCTTCACACCTGTATGATTCCTACCTGCCATGGATTCAGGTTTATATAGCTTGTTAGTTGCTGAATAAGATATTACCCAGTTGTAAAAGATTTAGGATTTCTCCCATGATCTAGTAGCCACATCGTCACAAAGCATTAAAGTTTACCCTGCAGTTAGATGAAGAGAATAAATGAACTTTAGTTGTGGGCCATATGTGTGCTGTGGATATGGACTCACATTTTTGGAACTATAGATAATTTTATTCCCTGTTTCTTGTTTTACATATGTAAAATGGGAAAAAGGAAATTCTATAAGATTACAAAACTATTAATTTGTAGAACTGACACTGAAACCCAGATATACCTTCTTCCAAATCTCTGACTCATTCTGTGACATAGAATCACTGCTTTCATGATTACAAACTAAGTAGCATCTAGCAAAATCAAATCTTTCATTATCTTGTGGCTAACCTCTTTCTATTTTTTCATATCCAATTAATCTCATGGTGCTGACTCCCAGAATATGCAACCTGCGTTACCTTCCATAACTCTAAACCCTTTTGGTCTCACCTCACCTTTTGTCTAGATTCCCCACTTGGAAAATCAATGATTAAGCCATGCAGAAGAATTGAGTGGGGAGAAAGAGTGAGAGTAATCATTTCACATGCTATTTATTATTAACTGTAGTTGAAGAAATAGAGTTTATCTTGATAGTCCTTCCTTTTTCCATCTTTTTATAGCGTTGCTTTACATTTTTGATTCTTTAATCAACATTCAAATAACCCCAAAACCTAGTGCAGAAAACATGAGGAACCAAATCATATATGCCAGATATATTTTGCTATCAAAAAATTAGTCTGCCACTCATTTTCATTTGTTTTTTGACAAGATATACTAATCTAATCAATATTTATGATTAAATATTATAAATTAATTCATTTATGTGAATTTTCTTTCATTTAATAAATGAGTGTATATACATTTTGAAATTATCTAATAAGATATTTAATGGAAGTAAAATTTATGAAACTGTTTTCGTTTCCCCAATTATTTGGTAATGTCAATTGCGGATTCTCTCGTTCTTTTTAGAGGATATCAAGGATGCAGCAGTCTATCTCACTAAATCCAGAGAAAGAGAATATTTTCTGTATATACTTTTCTTATTTCTGCGGCCATTATTACAAGATGTTTATGGATATAAATTGTCACTATCTCTCCTTACTGTCTTATATTACATGTAGTGGTTTATATAAAGAGAATCATTTTCTTCTAATCCCCTCTTGGGTTTTATTCTATGTATGTATAAATTTTTGATGTTATCTACCTTCTTCATGTTTTTTTATATCTATCTTATTAAAGAAGAGATTATCTGTTTATCCATTCAATGAACATGTGTGGTGAGGCATTATGTTAGACACTATAGAAATCTCAAGAGAATGTGTGAGCCCTCACATCATGGAACTTGATGTCTATTGTAGTCAGAATTTGGGTAAACCTAGGGTGCATCCTTTAAGATATTGCTAAATCAAACCTAAAAATCTTCATTATTTAAGTATTGGCTCATGCCTCACAAATTGTGGTTGTAAATTGGATCCTATCTATATTTTAGGTCAGTGGCCATGGGAAGCACAGTGAAGCCAAGTCCAATTATATCCAAGACAATAATTTGACTGGAAGTAGCCTAGGTTTTTTTTTTTCCTTCTGCTAATTAAACCATATTAAAAATAAGTAATCAAAAGTTTTAATAAGCTAGAAATAAACTCATCTTTTAAAAGAAAATGTGGGGGAACATTTGTGATTCGTATGTTTCTTTTTTAATACTAATTTTTTTTTTAAAAGATACTTTGATTACATAAATGTTACACACAAAATATAGGGATCCCCACATGTCCCACTCCCCTCACCTCTCACACCTCCCACATAAACATCTTTCATTAGTGGCACATTCATTGCAATTGATAAATGCATCCTGGGGTTTTGCCATTAAGCATGGACCATAGTTCACATTGTAGTCTACATTCTATCCCACGCAGTTCTGCATGTTATTTGATGATATAAAATGGGCTATATCTGTCATTGCAATGTCATTCAGGATGATTTCCAAGTCCCGCAAAAACCCCCATATTCTTCTTCTTGGAGACTGCTTAGTGTCATGGGAATCTCACAGGAACATAATAGGACAAAAGGGTCTGATCCATGATAGATCACTTTTGCTATAAATTTCTCTGATCTAAAAACAAGCCAAAGGATTTAATATAATATTTCTAATTAATTGTAGAGAAACAGGGGGGGAAGTAGATTTCTTGATATTTTAACTGGCTTAAAGTTTCAAACTATGGATATATGATACTAACAGATATGTGTCAATATTAGAGCACAGAGACACAGCACTCATGTTGAAGAGGAAAGGAAGAAGGAGGAAATAAGTGCACAGGGAAAAGAGAATGAGCTCTGAATGCTAATGCAATGTGACAAATCTGCTTTTCCAGTACATAATATGCTTTAGTTGGAGTCCTGAGGAAAAAATTAAAGTAAAAAATGTAAGAAGTAGATTTTTAAAATATAATTGAAAGCTAGGAAAGATACATATTAACAAGAGATCATGGTAACAAACAATATAAATGCTAACAAGTTCAATTTCTGATATCAATAATAATTTTATTTAATATCATGGGTTGTGAATAAGTGCAAATGATAATGTTCAATACATATTAGTCATTAGTACTTACAGGGACTTTGTAGAGCATTTTATCCCTTATTCCCTCCAGCTATGGTTTGTTTTCCTGAAACTAGAAAACATGTTTATATTGTTAATACCAAAATTCTTAAATTTCCTGAATTCCTGTGGATTTTGTTACTATAACCAAAAGATAGTATTTTTCCAACTGATTTACAAACCTCATGGAGCTCATGGAAGTACAACCAGCAGTAACATTTCTAGTGATTACCTTTGTCTGCTGAACTCATCAAGATATACCACTAATAAAGATGTTTAAAAAAATGAAATTCCTTCACAGAATTTTTGACTTCTGATTCCAAAAACATGACAAAAATGCAATCATCAGTGATAGGCAAACTGGTTGGAAATAAGAATAATAGTGAGGGAAATCAGAACATTAAAGGCATTTTCATTATAATAAAATAGGGAACTCAGCCAAATGCCTATCAGAAGAGTTAATGATTATCAAAATGTTGGTCCCTCCATAAGGTGGGACCATATTGTTAAACAAAACTAAAATAGCCTTTCCGCGCTACCCGCAGAGGGGTCCATACGGCGTTGTCCCGGGTTTCCGTCGTAACTTAAAGGGAAACTTAATGTCCGGAGCCCTTGATGTCCTGAGGATGAAGAAGGAGGATGTCCTCAAATTCCTTGCAGCAGGAACCCACTTAGGTGGCACCAATCTTGACTTCCAAATGGAACAGTACATCTACAAAAGGAAAAGTGATGGCATCTACATCATAAACCTGAAGAGGACCTGGGAGAAGCTTCTGCTGGCAGCTCGTGCCATTGTTGCCATTGAAAATCCTGCTGATGTCAGTGTCATATCCTCCAGAAACACTGGCCAGCGGGCTGTGCTGAAGTTTGCTGCTGCCACTGGAGCTACCCCTATTGCTGGGCGCTTCACTCCTGGAACCTTCACTAACCAGATCCAGGCAGCCTTCCGGGAGCCGCGTCTCCTGGTGGTAACCGACCCCAGGGCTGACCACCAGCCCCTCACAGAGGCATCCTACGTCAACCTGCCCACGATGGCCCTGTGCAACACAGACTCCCCCCTGCGCTACGTGGACATCGCCATCCCGTGCAACAACAAGGTGACTTTGTGGTCTAGATGAAAGCTCTCAAAACAGTGGACCTCCCCGTGCACATTGTTAGAGCTTGGGGCTGAGGCCACTGGCTGGCGGGTGAGCTCTCAAGTGTAGGTAGTGTGCTACATGATGGGCAAGCTTTTCGCTGACACCACAAGGGTCTCTGACCCAATGAGTGGGTTTCATAGTAATCCTTGCCACAAGTTTGATTTGAATGTATAAGAGAGCCTTGGGGAAAGATTGAAATGTTTGAAAAATGAAAAACAAAAATAAAAATAAAAAACTAAAATAGCTCAGTATAGGGTCTCATGGAGCTTTGACCACAAAATAATACTATACTGACATAATATTTATAAATCAATCTGCAATAAAACTGTATATGTAAATATTATATTTCATGCATTGGTTCATGTTATTACAAAATATTATATATAAATATATAAGTATAACTGATTAAATGCAATGTGAAATATGTTCCATATACAAATTCATAGCTAGAAGAATTCATAAACATATACATACACTTCCACTTTAAAACAGTATACATTAAAATTTTTATAATTAAAAACTCTTTATAGGAAAAAAAGAAATAACACACAAAACTCTTAAAAATTAACAATCACAAATAAAAATTAAATTAGGGGAAAAATACTATCAATAATGACTAAAACTCTGGCATATTGAAAGAACTAAAACTAAAGCTTAGAAAGCATAATTAAAAATAATATACATTGGTGTGAATGATATTTTATTTGTTCACAGGAACAATTTAGTAGGAAAAAGTAGCAACTTCTTTCAAATAATATCTTGAATCCTATCCACAAACATACCCTGGTTTTGTTGCAGACAGGACAGGGTGAAAATATCCAAGGAAAGTAGAAAATGTTTCTTAAAATATTATTATTTGAATCACAAAACAAAATGATTGCCAGGCTATTATTTTGTAAGAATGGGAAGAAAAATTTTCCTAAAATACATAGTAATGATGATGTATTAAATTTTAAAGAATTTTCCTTAAATGTGCAGGTAACTTTAAGTCACTATCTAAACTAACTACTAAGAGCCATAAAATGCACACACAAAGGAGAAAATATTAGATTTAGTCATTATATAAATATTGCCCTTCCACACAAAATGGTAAGAGCAAATTTGAGATAAAAATTTACTACAGATTAGGAAGTTGTGTTTTCTGGTATTTTGTAACAAATACTAAAAACATACAGATTATTTTAATGCTAAAAGATACCAGGAAATATCAGAATATTACAAATAAAACTTCATCTCCATTTCTTAAACATACAGCCAGCAAAATCTAGAATAAGTGATCTTTCTACTGAAGAAGACTTAGTTTTCATGGGTTTTAAAAGACTTCTTATTAAAAGTAGAGATTTTTTATATTTGTTTCCTTTTCTCCTGGGGACTCAAACTGTTCCTTATTGTCTACATGTGAATCTCAGATGTCCACAGGTAGTATTATTAGCATCCTTTCTGGTCTCTTGAAGATGGACTTAACCATACAGCTACAAGTTCTTTGAAATGATTGATCAATAGATGCCTCTGCTTTTCACTTTGTTAAGATGTAATTCTCTTTATAAATGAAAGAATTTTAAAATTTTATGTTCTCTAAAACATAAACATCATGGGGCAAAAGCACAATATCAAAAATAAATGGAATTGTAGGAGTCAAAGAAATGTGCTCTAATCACAGGCAAGTAATCAAATATTCTAATGTGAAACAGCTGACTCTTTTTCCTTCTTGAGAAAAACAAATGATCAAATATGCTCTACTTAGGTTACTGAGTCATTATGAAATTTATATACATTAATATATGACATCATATTCTGGAAAATTTTACAATCACATTAAAGTTCTGAGAGATTGTATACACAATATTTGTATATTAAATTAATTTTATGATACATTCTTTATTCCCTATTTATATAAAAAAATACACACTTTCATTCTATCTCAGAATTCAGTGTACACCATAGCTGAATATCACACCTTATAATTCATCCATAGCTTCCATTCCATTAAAACAGTAGCAAATTCAGAATACCATATGGAGATTACAAATTTATTCCACAAAGCTTTCTTGGATTTTTTTTTTTTTTTTACATAATTTGATATATAGCTCTCTTCAATCATTACAACAATGTACCCATTATTTGTAGGATGGGAATGAGTAGGTGATGATTTTGCTCAATTCAGGTGTTAACCCTTTAGTATGTCTTAGGTATTTTATATAAAAACAGATCAAGTTATAATATATGGAGAAAAATAAAATAACAAAAGATTATATTAATCCAAATATTGCACTAAAATTCAAAGAGAGATGACAAAATTGAATGCAGCTGTGAAGGTCTGATAGAACAACATTAGAGTGTTTTTAGATACAAAATGGAAGATATTACCATGTAAAGAGACAACAAAACCATATAGTAAGAGAACCAAAGAAATTCAAAATCTGATAAGGCAATCAATGGATGAGTGGAATTAACTACAGCATGAGAGGAAGGCTGCAGAGTCCAAGTGAAAATAAAAATGATTAAATGTAATCTAAATTAACGTCAAATGCTGTAAACTGACTCCATAATTTAAGAGGTTGTTATAACAACTAAAGGGGATCAGTGTCAAAGACAAGAAAATACTATATGCTAGCCAAAATTCTCTTGACTAAGACAAGACTTTAGTATTCTGGGATAGAATATTTGACTTTCTTGAGATGGCATAATTGTTTCCTAGATGAGTATTTTTGACACCAAGGAGATTAGAATTAAATATAAAAAAAACAGAATTAATGCACTTATAAAACACTTATGAAGTATCAGTGAATTTGGTAGACTAGATGTTAGATTTTCCATCCCTAACTAATAATTTTAAAATGGAGAAGTTTTTGTAATTTTACTTTTGCTGTGCACGTTTTAATATGTAAAGAATGATTTGTTACATAAAAAATATAGGGAATACCCATATGCCCCATCCTCTCCACCACACACATTTTCCCACATTAACATCTTTCATTAGTGCAGTACATTTGTTACAACTGATGAACACATAATGAAGCATTGTTACTAACATTTATGTAATCTAAACTTTCTTTAAAAATTAAAAAATTAAAAAAGAATGATTTGTGATTTATTAATGATTAAAAATTGAAAACTTTAAGTGAAATTATCAATATTCCATTCTTTGAATATGCCTTGCATTTCCAACTTCTGGACCTTTGCTTGGTATCTCTACTATCTAACCCATTCCCATGGAACATCACAAACTTTCTTTAACCTTTTCTTATAGATACTGGTCATATTCTACCTAATTGTGCAAGTCAATTACCCAATTCTTTTAGTCAGTTTCTTGCTATGCCTTCTCTAGTACTGCTTAACAGAATGTCAGGCATATTGAGCTGTATAACAACTATTAGTTGAACAAGTGAATATCATTTTTTTATATTATTCTGCTCATTACTTTCATAGATTTATGTAGAAATAAATAATGCTTTTGAAAATTAGAAAATATAAAAAAGGATAGATTAAGTTATTTGTGTACATGTGAATAATTAAATATTATGAATATGTATAAATCATGTATTTGAATTCCAGAAAAAGATCAAGGAAAAATCTGCAATACAAGCAGAATATCAACAATATCCTGTTCATGGATGACAGCTCCCCAATCCAGATGGTCAGTGTAGGCCAAATGTTGTTCTACATAATTTCTGTGAAGATTATGTGAAATAATATATGTTAATATAGAAAACCAAGAGAGATAAATTTTTCCTGAGAAATTATGGAGAAGTAAGGATTAATTTATCCAAGATTGATTCCTTATAGTCTGCCTTCTTGCAAAACTGTGAGGAAACCTGGTGCAGATCAATACTAAGGCAATAATCCCTGGTTAAATGCAGAAATGATGAGTCAGATCACAGGTTCTGATGTCATAAAATTTCAACCTTTTCAACTGGAATCCTGATCAAGCCCTTGCCCAAAGTCATGTATTTGCAACTATAAGGCTTGAACCTCAAGTTCTTCCTCTTGATCATGGTGAATCTGGTACTTTCCAACTGATAAATGTTAAGGTACAAAATAATGCTATAGACCAGGTTCTACCACATCATACTCCTATTATATCTAATCCTATTGTCAACCAGGAAAGGACTTGTGCTTCTCTAATCACAGAATACAAAAGCTTCACAGTCCAATGATTAAGATCCTTATCATAAAGATGCCCAGCTATGCCAGGTTGCTATGTGATGGTCAAAGGGGGAAATGTAAAACTTATATTTGCTTGTATCTCTGTGAAATTTCTCCACACTCCCAATAATCTAGTCTTAATGTTATTAAATCATTCATTATTATTTGATAAGGTTTATTTGATAATGTGGTTTCACAAGGGGATTGTTTGGCTGGACATCTATAATGCCCTTGTAGAAGCAAGTCAAGGAAAAAGAGACTCCCCCTCCCCAGGGCATAGAAAATGCCTTTCAAATACTGGGATGGTGGATTACCAAATGATAATGAGAACTAGATATACAAAGTCCAATGATCCTGACTGCTAGATTCCCACTGGAAACTATACCTGTGAGATAAGATCATCTGGGATTGTTTCACGGCTATTAATAATGGCTTTGGGTGAATTGCCTAAGGGGAGACTTCTGAGGGGAAGAATCATCATCACTGATGATAATTTATTATGTGAAGCAAACTTTTTGCAAAAACAATCAGATCCATGTTGAATGTCAATAATACCCTGAAAATGGCATTACATCATTGCTACAGTCATTTTATCAAATGCATCAAATCAAATAATCCAAACGGTTTTTAACTAGAGGCCTATCTTCCAACTTACTGGTTCAAAACACGGTTTACTTTAAAAGATTTTATTTATTTATTCATTTATCCCCCCCTTGCTGCCTGTGCTCGCTGGGTCAGCTAACCACGCCGCGCGGGCGGGCCCACCCCCACCAGGAGGCCCCGGGAACTGAACCCGGGGCCTCCCATATGGTAAACGGGAGCCCTACTGATTGAGCCACAGCCGCTTCCCACGGTTTACTTTAATAAATGAGGATTATATGGAATATTCTATTTGTTTAGGGACTGTTTTAGCTTGTGGAAATCAGGTGGCTTTCACAAGAACATATTCAGGAAGTGGGAGATTAATCCTGAAGTAATGAGAGTTTTGTAAAAATTAGCCAATTCTCCTCAGCTCTTTGAAAATGCAGATGGGAAAAATGTAACCTTTAATGATATGCCCTTATGAAAAGTGCACTCTATTATCTTATCTAATGAGCTGTGAACAAGTAGGCTACTTCCTTTGCCTTCCTTATGCAAATGTGGAATATGGCTGAGATGGCAAGGCATTGCTAGAGCACACCATGTTCTGCTTAAATGAATGTAAATGGGCAAGATTTCAAATATTACCACAGCTTTACTTGTTTACTAACCTAAATATACACAATTCTCTCCTACAACAGTGTCAGGGATTATATTAGCCACCCTATTACTTGAAATAGCATGGATCTCTGACAAGTGGGGTATAAAGCATGCAAGCTACCATTTCAGATGAGAAGGGTGTAATTAGAATAAAGGGTTCACTTGTACAAAACGAATCCCCTGATGGATCCCTTCTTGTAAACTTCTGTGAAAACTAATGTCAAAAGGCAAATCAAGTTGAATTTGCAGATTACATCATTTTATTTGGGACACCAGAAGTTTAGCTGAACTCTTGGCAGATGTCAGCAGCCATCTTGTTCCAACATGTGGCAACAAACTTTGGTGAGGGAAATAATTTATCCTTTATGAACTGATAAGTGTAAGCTTCGACCCCAAATAAATACCCTTTATAAAAGCCAACAGATTTCTGGTATTTTCCATCAGCACCACTTTGGCTAACTAATACACCATCTTATAAGGCTGGTTTTAGGGCAGGTGGGCTTTATTTTGTATTGGGTCAAAGGTAACAAACTAGGAGCTTGATTGTCTCTCTGTGTCAGATGTATTGGTGGGGATATCAAATTAAAGATATATCAAAAGAAACTTAAAAGGGAGCCCAAAGAAGGAAGGCACAGACTTATTTTTTACTCTGATGGGTCCCCAGGACTTTCTCTCTCTATATTTTTTAATCTGCCCCAGTTTGGTCATTCCCTCAGTTATTAGGGCTTGATTAAAGAGTTTGTCTTACATTCACCACTAAAATCTCTCATATTCCATCATTGATTTCACCAGTTAGCTGAAGCTAAAGATTTCCATTGACCCATTCATGTTGGTACTGTATCCTTAGTTGTAACATTTCTAGATTTATGTGATTGCAAAGTAGTATTTAAAAGTTGAAAGAGCAGACAATGAATGAGAGCTATAAACAATCTTATGACTAAAAGGATAACAAGTGCCTCTTTCAGGATATCTCAGAGCTATGGTCCCCATGACCTTAAAAGCCAACCAAAAAGGGAATCAGACCAAATGGATTTGGGAGATGTGTAAGCTGATTTTGCTGTTTCTCTAGCATGGATTCTGTTTTCACTACCTCTTGGTAAACTTCCTTTTGACTATCATTACAAATACACAAATACTAGTTCCCCTGAACTTCCTTGGGAAGCCAGAATAAAGACTAATTATAGTGATTGTGCAGATTCATTTTGTGAAAATCCAATCTTTCATCAGTTATTGAGCTGATGGCTGCACTGGGATAGAGATAGATTTTTCTAACTCTAAAGATACCTTTTCTAATACAATCTATAATCTTACAGTGTATCTTATAGCACTGGAGACCTTCACCAGTGCCAAGGTGAGCAAAACCAAGAACAGAATATGCAGAAGTTTATCTTGTGTTAATGAGTTTTCCATTGTCTCTTTAGAGCTCTCTCTAGCCTGGCAATAGTCTGTTTATAAGTTTTGTTACTTATGATTTTACAGATAATTTACAAAACTTTATACAGATATTGAGTAGATCAATCGACTAGGAGTTTCATTAGACAAATGTATTGCTTTGCTTTCTGACATTGGAATTTGAATAATTAAAAGTACTAGAAGACACGGATATTTCACCACATTAGTCCTGAAAATGAATAAGTAAATTTTTACTAACTTTACCTTTGGTGATAGCATAATTTTTTGTTTATTAATTTTTGGATGGTCTCCCTCATATTTTTGTTCCTGAGGCTGTAGATCAGAGGGTTCAACATGGGATTGACCACTGTGTAAAAGACAGAAGTCACCTGGACCATGAGCCATGAGCTTTTGGAATTAGGAACACAGTAGAGAAATAAGATGGCTCCATGGAAGATGGTAATGGCAGTTAGGTGTGAGGCACACATGGAAAAGTCTTTGTAGTGTCCCTTAGTCAAGGTCATCTTCATGATAGTGATAAAAATGAAAAATAGGAAGTAAAAATGATCATCAGGCTGCTGATTGCGTTGAATGTGGCTAAAACTAAAATGATCATCTGGCTAATGTAGGAGTCACAGAAGGACACAGCAACAATTATAGCATGCTCACAAACAACATTTTTTATGACATTATTTCCTTTGAAGGATAATTCCCATAGAAAGTAGGTAAGTATTAGGGAACACAGTATACCCCAACAGTATGAGAAAGTGACCAACAAGCAACATAACTTTCAGGACATTACAATCGTGTAGAGTAGAGGGTTACAAACTGCCACAAGCTGGTCATATGCCATCACTGCCAACATGAATGTTTTCAACACTGCACATACTCAAGCAAAGAAGTACCATGTGATACACACTGTGAAAGAGATGGTTCTGTCTCCCACAACCAAATTTTCTAAGCATTTGGGTGTAACTACCATGGAGTAATAGAAATCAAGAAAGGACAACTGGCTGAGGAAAAAGTACATGAGGGTGTGGAGTTTAGGATTCATCCTGATGACAACAACCATGCCGAGGTTCCCCACCACAGTGGCTGTGTAGATGGTCAGGAAGATCACGAAGAGGGGCACCTGGAGGTCCAGATATTCTGAGAAACACAAGAGACAAATGTGGCTCCAGCACTCTGAATTCCCTTGGTTACTGTGGACAAAATAAGAAAATTGATACACCATAGCAAAACTTAAATTAGCAGGATAAAATGAAATTTGAGAGGATTAGTCAGTCTCCATAAACAATGTTGTGGTTAACACTTGGTTGACTCTGTCACATTATTTCAAATTTTAGAACTTATTAATAGCAGAAGTTTATAGTGAATACAATCTGTATGAGTGGATTTATGAAGATAAACATTATGAGCAGAATCTACTATATTTCAAATAATCAGACACATTATCACCAGAGGCAGGTAGCTTCCAGAGAACAGTGAATCTGGCTCTTAAATTAATCTGAATTTAGTAAAATAATACTTGTATTGGAGGAAATATACACCATGAATATCCCTACCTCACCTCTTAAGCTAACTGCCAGTTAATTAGAACTTCTAAATAAATTTTAAAATGTTAACTACCCAGTAAAATAGTCCAATTACAATTTTCTTGGTTGTTCTATTTTCATTTTCAGTTCTTTCTTCATGGCTAGTAAAACTAATGCTGTCAATATAATCTAGAGCTAGTCTAAGGAAGAAAACTGAACTGATTCACTCATGTTAAACTAATTTCAAAAAGTTTAAAAATCATTCTCCATTCAATAACATTTCATAAACAGGTGCTTACTCCAAAATATGATTATCATGGCAGTGATAAAAATAGTTGAAGCAATAGTTGATCAAAATCTCTTATTTTTCCAAAAGTGGCAAATTAAGATGGGTAAGTGACAAACAATAAGAACTCTAGTAGTACTGGACGCCATGTATAAATTTCAGGCTGCAGCAAAAATACACTCTGCCATTCTAAATCAAGTTTTAACCTTTGGGAAGCGGCTGTGGCTCAATCAGTAGGGCTCCCGTTTACCATATGGGAGGCCCCGGGTTCGGTTCCCGGGGCCTCCTGGTGAAGGCAAGCCCGCCCGCACGGCGTGGTTAGCTGACCCAGCGAGCACAAGCAACAAGGGGGGGGGGAGAAATGAATAAATAAATAAAATCTTTAAAAAAAAAAAAAAGTTTTAAGCTTTGCCAAGGACAAGTGTCAGGCTAAAGATCCATCACAAACAGGACCATAACATTTCTAGTGCCATTAGGACAAGAACTTCAGTCATGAGCACTGTGTTTCTATTAACATGTGCAGTTTAATGGGATCATGTTATGCATCTGATGGTCACAACCTTTCTCTTTAATGGGATTTAAATGTGTACAGTTGTGGAGTCCACACCAGAAGTGTGTGGAACTCCTGGAAGCAAAAAGAAGCAGAGGTCAAATAAATGCCTGAATTTTCAGAGAAGAGCCCCCTCCAGATTTCAGGAAAAGAACAGAAATGGGAATCCCCAGATTCTTTCTAAACCTGTTAATCCATCAAACACATTCTTTCTTCTGTGCTTACAACCTTGTCCTTATAACTTTGGGATCACAAGTATTAATCTCTTCATTCCCTTTATATCTATAAGGTTAGTCATTCACTGAAGCCCAGAGATACTTGGATATCCTTCATCACCCATTTGATAATCTTAATATGAATCTGTTCCTCACTCTTTCTGACACATCCTCTACCTCTTCTCATACATTGACATTATTCCACCAAGATGGATGACATTTGAAAAAAGGGAGAATTAATACATAACACTTTCATCCCTGTCTTCACCAAATGAAGTAGACATTTTGGCAGTTTGGCCAAACATGGAATTGTCTCCTGGAAAGATTATTGGAACTCAGTATTTTCATTCTAAAGTGAAAAAGAAACAATAAATGTATCACCTCACCTTATAACAGAAGCACTTGAGTGATTCATTTCCTGAAGATTCCTTGGCTAAGATGAATGAACTGCAGAAATGTTCTTGTTTAATATTCAATTAATATAAATAGACCTGAATATAATAGCAGGAGTGTGCAGTGCATTTCATTTCCTGTTTCAAATAAATGTTTTTTTAACAACCTGGTAAGAAAGCCCAAGGATAGCTGAGGAAGATAGAACTAAGTTTTGAATCCTGGCACCAAACCACTATAAAAATATACTATTAAGGCTTTGGGGATGTGTACTCTAGAGAACATTACTGAAGTATTGCCTTGGAGGCCATAATTCAAGCAATTAAATAAAGTGATACCCCATGAGATATCTTGACTGTATATTATTTGTTTTAAAGCCCTGGGAAGATAAGAACCATCAACTTTACTTCATTTCTCTTAAAAAACAAAACAAAACAAAACAAAACACTATACCACAGAGAATAAAGAAATGTGAAAGAGAAATTCAATTATAAATCAACAATCCAGAGATAGTATTATTATTCTTTTTTGTTTTTATTTTTTCTTATAAAAGTAAATTTATGTTCTAGGTATAGCTTAAATAATAAGTTATATTGTATATTTTCCTTTGTTAATTAGCAATATGTGGCAAACTTCCTTTTCCCATTCATAAAGTCCTTAATAGAAAAAATTTCATTTATCTTCTAAATATGGGCACTGAGCTTTCAGATGTGTATATTTATTATTGAATCTGAAAAAGAAATGGTCTATATATGGTCTAAGGAAATAAAGTTTTATAAAAAAGATAACATATTTATGAATTCTGGTAACACTACTCATCATGCCTTAACAGATTCACATAAAAAATACTTGTGACTACATGTAAATGTATTCCTAACTAGTACAATGTCCAAAATACATTTCAGATCATTGAACAGCTCTGCTCTATACAGTGATATAGGGAATGAGTCTCCTTCCAGCTTGTTTCACCATCATCACAGGCTTCTGGGGTTTAGGTTCTCTTGTGAAAGAGAAAATACAATTTAAGAACAATCAAATAAATATGTATTCAGTGAAGGTAAACCCCATTGAGGAGGACCTCACATAGCACATAAATGAAAACATGGGCAAGAGATATTGTCATTAGTTTCAAGGATATGGCACCTGAGGAACTACAGAGAAAAAGAAATATGCAAATTGCTTAAAATGAGTAGTTTAAGTAGGTGTATGTATATATAGATTTCATGAAGCAAGACAGCAAAAAAAAGCCGTTCATGACTCCCGGGCATAAGCCTCCCTGGCACCAAGGGATTACTACCAAGCACCAACTAGCAATGCAACTGGAAAAAGACCTCTAATAAAAAGAGGAAAAGGTAAAGACAAACGAGTTTATATGGCTAAGAGACTTCAAAGTCAGTCAGGAAGTCTTCCCAGAGGTAATGTTTATGCATATCTCAGCAGGATTTCATAGACTGCCAAAGTAGATACTATTCCAAATATTGGGCAATCTGAGGGCTCTGAAGACACCCAGGTCCTATGGTCAGGGCAGATTGCTCTGGAGTTTGGTGCCTTGCCATTGGGCCCTTCTTTAGAGGTTGTACTCCTGAGAGTGACTGAGTTGGACTCAATTATGGCTTCTCGACATATGGCTCAACTGTCCCTTCTATTTAAACCTATATTTGGTGAATGAGTTTGTAGGTGTATATCCAAGAGACTGGAATCTTTGGGCTGCCTTGTGCCAGCTGTTCCAGGGGCTTCAGTGGCGTTGCAACACCCATTCTCCATTTCATTGGACTCACAGGACAACTAACAAGGAGGTAAGGATACCAAAGAAATAAGAGAGCTTACAACTGCAAGCAAGAGAGTCGCATCCATCAGCTGTATGGGATCAAAGACCCCTCTCAATTGGTGGTGAAATGGACATCACCATCCCAGGATCCTCAGGATTGGGGAATGACCTATAGACTAGAGTGAATTTACTGGTATTCTACTATAGACATATTGTGATTCTGGCAATGGAAGAAATTACAACACTGATGTAAAGGCAGTGACCACTGGAGGCTCTTGGGACAGGGAGAGGGAAAAACAGTTGTAATGCGGGGGCTTTTTTAGAACTTGGGAATTGTCTTGAATGATGTTGCAATGACAGATATAGGCCTTTTTATATTGTCCCACAACATGAAGAAATGTGTGGGTGAGAGTGTAGACTACAATGTGAACTATGGTCCATGGTCAGGGGCAATGCCCCAGGATGAGTTGTCAACTGTAATGAATGTGCCACACTAATGAAGGATGTTGTTTATATGAGAGGGTGTGGGAGATGTGGGGAGTGGGGCATATGGGAATCTCTATATTTTTTGTGTAACATTTATGTTATCTAAATATATTAAAAAAATAAAAGTATAAAAAAAGAAATAGTTCAAAAATTTTTTGTGATGATGAATGCACAAAATTGTGATTATACTAAAAGCCTTTGATTATACACTTTAGATAGATCATATGGTATTTGAATATATACCAATAAAACTGGTTAATAAATAAATAAATAATTATGAAAGAATAGCCAGAGATAGCAGCGATGCACAGCAGGGGAAACAGAGAGAGATTGAGAGGTGAAGAATTTTCTTGTTTGTTTGCCTGTTTTTGTTTATTAATATTATTATTGGAACAACGAAAATGCTCTAATAATGCTTGAAGTGATGAATGCACAACTATGTGATTATACCATATATCATTGTTTGTATACTTTGGATGAATTGTATACTTTATTAATATTTATCCATAAAGTTGATTTGTTAAAATTAAAAATTAAAAAAAAAAACACAAATATTGCCTCTAAAGAATTACAGAGAAAAAGAAATATGCAAATTACTTAAAATGAGGACTTTAAATAGATGTATGTAGATATAGATTTCATGAAGCAAGACAGTAAACAAAGCCCTTCATTATTTGAAAAAGATATAAATGGAAGTCCTGTAAATGAATAATAGCACCATCAATAACAGCATCTTGAAAAATCAATGAGAAGGTGATACATGATGTCAAAAAAGGGAATTGCAGGCTGCATGCCTCCTCCAGACACTTCAGGAAGTTAAGGCAGGCTTGCCTGGCATAAGGGAAGGCACTGGACCATGGGGGCTATAAGAGAGGGTGGCTGGAGAGGGCAGGTAACCAGACTGCTCCTGGTGGAGGGAAGCCAGGGAGTTGATTCTCCTAGCAGACTAGTGCCCAGCTGGCTCTGAGAGTGAGGAGAGCGCCTCACCCCCAGCAGAGAGATATTCATGCTAATATCCAGCAGGCTCATGAGTGGAGGGAAACCGTGGGGCAATCAGTTGTGTGGGCTGTGTCCCAGCTGGCACAGGAGGAGAGTGTAGCAGAGAGGGGGCAATCAGCAGACAGACTAGCTCCCAGTCAGCCTGGGGAAGAGAAGAGCCACCAGCCAGTTGGGTTCATGCCAGGGGCTAGCCAGCTTTCAAGGGGAGGGAAGCCACGAGGTAACTGGGAGTGCCGACTGGCACCCAGCTGGCTCAGGGAGTAAGGGGAACAGAGGAGATATGATTGTGCAGGCAGACCAGCTCCCAGCCAGCTACAGGGAAAGGGAGAACCTCGGTCCTGCACCTAACCAGTTCCAAGGAGAGTGGAGAAAGGAGGAGATAAAGTGGGTTAACAGGCATCCAGCCAGCCCCTAAGGAGAGAAGAGCCAAGGGAGTAATACAATGGGCTGAGAGGCAAGAGGCACTGAGCCAGGCCCCCGGGGGAGAGAGGAGGGTAGAGGAGATCCAGAGGGCTTACACAAACCCACCTGGCTCCTGGAGAGGAGGGGAGCCTTGAGGCAAGCAGGCTTGGGAAAAGGAGCCTAGAGAGAGGATTTATATTTGTTTTTTTGTTGTTGTTGTTGTTCCTCTGTCTCCTTACAGGTACCTGGGGAAAGGCTGGCCATAGGGGTGATTGATTGGCTGACATTTTATCTTGAGACTGCTGCTGGAAGTGTGTTTGTTTGTTTGTTTGTTTGTTTGTTTGTTTGTTTGTTTATTTTCTTTCTCTTTCCTCCTTCCTTTTTATCTTTATTGTCTTTGCTTTATTTCATTTTTCCCTTTTCCTTTCTGCCTTCCCTTGTTTTGTCTTCATTTTTTTCTTCCTTTCTTATTTGTCTGGTATTTTAGTCTATCTTATTTTTTTCTGTTTCTTTTTTCACCTTTGTAATTTTTATTCTTTTTTACTATTTTATCCTTTTATTATTTTTTCTGTCTTTTATTTTGTTCTTTCTCCTTCTTTCTTTTTCTTTTACTCTTCTTTTTTTCCCCCGTTTTTGTGTATCTAATAATATTTCAGTTTAACACAGGCAACTAAAAAGATATAGAATAAGTGAAACTAAGCGTTAAGAAAACCTTTTACACAAAACTAAACAAAAATAAACCCTAAACTAGAAAGAGAAACTAACCAACTGAAAAAGTCCATGAGCATAAAAAGATGCCCACATATCAGTAAAAAAATTACAAGACATACTGAGAAACAGGAAGTCATGGCACAGTCTAATGAACAAACTAATAAGCAAGAGGAAATGCACAATGTGTAACAACTAATCAAAGATGTCCAAACAAATATCCTTAATTAATGCAATAAAATGAAGGAAGAGATTAAGGATATCAAGAAGATACTGGGGAAACATGTATAAAAAGATAACAGATCTTACAGTGATTAAGGCATAATGCAAGAAATGAAAAATACATTAGAAGCACATAGCATATTTGAACAAGCAGTGGAAAGAATTAGCAATGTCAAAGATAAGACATCTGGAATCACACAGATAGAACAGATAGACAAAAAATGGAAAAAATCCAGCAGGAAATCAGGGAATTGAATAATAACACAAAACACACACACATATGCATTATGGGCATCAAGGGGTAGAAAAGAAGAGAAAGGGGGCAGAAGGAGTGTTTGAGGAAGTAATGGCCAAAAATTTCCCAACTCTTATGAGGGACAAGGATGTCATATCCAGAAAATGCAGCATACTCCAAGCACAATAAATCCTAACAGACTTACCCCAAGATACATACTTATAAGATTGTCAAACACTAAGACAAAGACAGAATCCTGAAAGCAGCAAGAGAAAAGAGATCCGTCACATATAAAGGAAGCTCAATAAGATTTAGTGCTAATTTCTCATCTGAAACCATGGAGGTGAGAAGGCCATGGCATGTCATAGATAAGGTGCAGAAAGGAAAAAAAGCTGCCACCCAAGAATTCTGTATGCAGCAAAATTGTCCTTCAAAATGAAGTAGAGTTCAAACTATTCACAAATAATAAGAGATTGAAAGCATTTGTCAACAAGAGACCTGCCCTTCAAGAAATACTAACAGCTGTTTCTCAAGTTGAAAGAAAAAAACAGTAGAGAGAGGGTTGGAGGAGAGTGTAGAAAGGAAGATTATTAGTAAGAAAAACTAAAAGGATAAAAAGAGTAATAAAAATAAAATTTGACATATATAAGCCTAAAGAAAAAATGGCTACAATAAGTACTGCCTATACAGTAATTTCATTGAATGTTAATGGATTAAACTCTCCAATCAAAAGACACAGATTGGCAGAATGGATAAGGTAATATGACTCACCTATGTCATTATATGTCAAACTCACCTTAGACCTACAAATAGGTTGCAAGTGAAAGATTGGAAAATGACTTTACATTACTTACAATCAGTAATCAGAAAACGACAGGAGTAACTAAACTAATATCACACAAAATAAAGTTTAAATGCAAAGCAGTTGTAAGAGAAAAAGATGAAAACTATATATTAATAATAGGGGCACTATACCAAGATTAAAGAACAATCATAAATATTTATGCACCTAACCAGGGTGCCCCAAAATACATGAGGAAAATACTGGCAAAAATAAGGGGAAAAATAGATGCTTCTACAATCATTGTGGGGGACTTCAATACACCATTATCACATTAGACAGAACATCTTGACAGAGGCACAATAAAGAACAGAGATCTTGAATAATATGTTACAGGAACAAGACCTAATGAACAAGTACATAACATTACACCCAAATACAGTAGGATATATATTCTTCTTGTGTTCTCATTGATCATTCCCCAGAATAGACCACATGCTAGGTCATAAAACAAGTCTCAATGAATATAGAAAGATTGCAATTATACAAAGCAATTTTTCTGATCACAGTGGAATGACCCTGGAAATTAGCAAGTATCAACCAGAATAAGCACAAATACATGGAAGTTAAACAACAGATTCCTAAACAATCAGTGGGTCAAGGAGGAAATTGCCAGAGAAATCAGTAACTACCTGGATATTTTGTCAAATGCCATTTCTTCATTGATAGAGATGATCATGTGTTTTTTTCTTTCAATCTGTTAATGTGGAGGATTAGATAGATTGATTTTCTTATATTGAATCATCCTTGCATACCTGTAATAAAACCCACTTGATGATGGTGTATAATTTGATTTATGTGTTGCTCGATTTGATTAGGAACTATTTTGTTGAAGATTTTTGCATCTAAGTTCATTAGAGTGATTGGTCTATAGTTTACTTTTGGCAACTATATGTGACTTTGATATTAGTGTGATGTTGGCATCATAGAGTAAGTTAGATAATGTTCCCTTCTCTTCAATTTTTTGGGAGAGTTTGAACAGGATTGGTATTAATTCTTTCTGGAATGATTGGTAGAATTCATCTGTGAATACTGCATGCGGAAATGCTAAAGTCTTTTCCTCTAAGATCTGGATCAAGACAAGGATGCCCACTGTCACCACTCTTATTTAACATGTATGAGAAGTACTTGCTTGAGCATAAATGAGAAGTTTCTTGCTTGAGCAAGAAAAGGAAATAAAAGGAATCCAAATTGGAAAGGAAATGTGAAAATTTAAATATTTGCAGATGACATGTTCCTATATGTAGAAATTTTCAAAAAAAAAAATTACAATAAAGCTTCTAGAGCTGATAAATTCAGTAGAGTGGCAGGATATAAGATCAACACAAAAAAAATCAGTAGTGTTTCTGAACAATAATAATGAGCAATCTTAGAAGGAAATTGAGAAAAAAAATTTACATTTACAATAACAATTAAAAGAATCAAATAGCTATGGATAAATTTAACTGAGGATATAAAGGCCTTGTACACAGAAAACTGCATACCATTGCTAAAGGAAATCAATAAAAACCTACATAAGTGGAAGAATAAATCCATGTTATGGATTGGAAGCTTAAATATCATTTAGATGTCTATCTTACCCAAATTCATTTGCATATTCAATGTAATCCCCCAAAAAAACTGGCAAAGCAAGTTATCAAAATTATTTGGAAGTGTAAGGGACCCTGAATAGCCCAAAATATCTTGAGAAAGAAAAAAAAAATAGAAAAATCATCCTGCCTGACTTTAAACCATGCTACAAAGCTACATTGGCCAGATCTGCATGATTTTGCCACAAGGATAGACATACTGACCAATGAAACCAAATTGGGAATTCAGATATAGATCCTCACATAAGTGACAAGGTCACAAAGTCCACTCAACTGGGGAAGAATTGTCTCTTCAACAAATGGTGATGGGAGAACTGGATATCCAGTTCTCCATATCCAAAAGAATGAGAGGACCACCATCTCAAGCCCCTGTACCAAAATTAACTAAAGATGGGGCAAAGACCTAAATATAATAGCCAGAACCATAAAGCTCCTAGAAGATAATGTTAGTAAGCATCTACAAGATCTTGTAGTAGAAAATGGTTTTGTAACTTTTACATCTAAAGCAAGAGAAATGAGAGAAAAAATAGATAAATGGTATCTCTTTAAAATTAAAACGGTTGTGCTTCAAAGGAGTCAAGAAAGTGTAAAATCAGCCTATTCAGTGGGACCCACTTATCTGACAAAGGTCTAACATCCAGCATATATAAAGAAATCTTAAATTTGACTAATAAAAAGACAAACAACCCATTTAAAAAAAATGGCCAAGATAGTTGAATAGACACTTTTCCAAAGAGGAAATAAAAATGGCTAAAAAGCACATGAAAAGATGTTCAATATCTGCAGCTATTAGGGAAATGCAAATCAAAGCTACAATGAGATAACATCTTACACCTATTAGACTGGCTGCTATTTAAAAAACAGAAAACTACAAGTGTTGGAGAGGATGTGGAGGAATAGGAACAGTCCTCCACTGTTGGTTGAAGGTGGAATGGTGCAGCCACTGTGGAGGATGATTTAGAAGTTCCTCAGGAAGCTACATATAGAATTGTCATATGAATTTCCTCAATTGTAGGAATATACCTGTAACAGTTTGGCATAGTTTATGAATTCCAAAAATAGATATTGGATTGTGTTTGTAAATTGGTCTGTTTCGCTGGGCATATTAGATTGTATTACATTAAGAGGTTTCACTTATACTTGATTAAATTAAGATTTGGGTTTTGATTTGGCCACATCTGTAGGACATTGAGTCCCTGCGCCAAGAACTCACAGAGAAAATAACACTGCAGAGGACAGAATTACAGTTTTTGATGCTGGAGCCCCTGAAAGTAAAGACACAGAAGAGCAAAGAGGAATAGAGATGGCTCCACAGACGTGGCGGAGGCCTGGGAAGAGAGAAAGCCTGATAGCCAACAGCTGTAACTGAGCCCAGAGAGAAGCAAACTCCTGGAGAGAGATGAGACTTATCCCACCCTACAGCTGAGATTGGAGAAGCTGGGACCACAAACGTTAAGAGGAAAAGAAAGATTGAACCCTTGCAGAGACTGGCAGCCTACTTGCTCCAACACAAGGCAACAGAATTTGGTAAGGGAAGTAACTTAAGCTTTATGACCTTGTGACTATAAGCTTCTACCCCAAATAAATACTCTTTATAAATGTGAAAAGATTTCTGGTAACTTGCATCATAATCCCTTTGACTGTCTAATACAACACCCAAAATTATTGAAAGCAGGACTGCAAACAAATATATGCACACCAATGCTCATCATGGCATTATTCACAATTGCCAAAAGCTGGAAACAAACTCAAGTGCCCATCAATGGATGAATTGATAAACAAAATGTGGTATATATATATAAGATGGAGTATTACTCAGCTATAAGAAGGAATGAAGTTTTGACACATGTAAAAACATGGATGAACCTTGAAGACATTATGTTGAATAAAGTAAGCTAGTCACTAAGGATCAAATACTGCATGATTTCACTGATATGGACTAAGCATACTGAGAAGTTTCAGGGCTGTAGAATCTGGAATATAGGGTATCAGGAAATAGAAAGAGAGCAGAGAATGGTGAGCCAATGCTCAATCTGGGCAGAATCTATTATAAGGTGAATGGTGGTGGTTTGGCCATGGACAGTAGATGGATATGATAGGGATGCAGTGTTTTAAATGGAGTGGATGGTGTTGGAGTGTGAGTTAGTGCAATTAGGGGGATGGGATGGGACATCCCTGGAGCTGGGGAGAAGCCTGGAGGAAATAATAGATGAACTCTGGGAAAGATGAGGACTATGGTTGAGAATAGAGTTGTGGGAGTGTTCTTTCAGTATCTATGGCAGGGGAGGGTCATTCGTGTACTTTGCTGGTGATGAGGGGATGTGTGGGGAAGGCTACATTTGGGATATGCCTCTACGGAATATGAATGTGTTTATGTGGTCATAGGATGTTTTATCAGTGGGTGGAGACACACACAGTAACAAAAGAAATAATAAATTCCCATCCTAGGGAATCCTGCTAAATGCTCAGAGTGGCAAGTATCTCTAGAGTATATAGGTAGTGCCTTATAAAAGGAAAACAGACCAATATGCCAAACCTATGATATTAATACTTGTACTTAAGATCCTTATTCTTGTAAAGTTGAAACTTAGCCTAATAATAACTATTACCTAAGAGTTACTTCCTTAAAACCTCCTTGTTACTCAAATGTGGCTTCTCTCTAAACCAAACTCAGCAAATGAACTCATTAGCTTCACCCCAGTGTGGGACATGACTCCTGAGGATGAGCCTCCCTAGTACCAAAGGATTAATACCAAGTACGAGCAAATAATACATTTGGAAGAAGATCTTGACCAAAATGGGAGAACATTAAATTCAAAAGAATTTTTATGGCTATGAGATTTCAAAGTTTCAGAAGTTACATTTATGCACATCCCAGGTAGATCTCCTTAACTTCCACAGTAAACAAAACCCAAACAATTGTGCTCCCAAGGGCTCTAGAGACATAAGACACCATAGGCAAGGCACACACCATAAGAAAGGCACCTCATCAATGAGTCTTTCCTTGGAATACAGGGTAATCTGTTTCCTCAATGTAACAGACTTACACTTATTTGTAATTTCCCTACACATTATTCTTCTACCACTTTTTGTTAAACCTACAATTAGCACTATACCCATTAAATATATCTCCCAGAGACTTAAATCTTCTGTATGTTCATATGCCAGTTGAGCCCTGAATCTCAGTAGAATTGTAGCCAACACCTACCCTCAAGTCCATCGGACTCGTCAAGGACAACTAACAAAGTGATGATGATGGCCAATTCCCATCCCTCAAAACAAAGATTATCTACAACTACAGGCAAAACAGTTCCTTCCATCTGCTCCATAAGATCTAGGCCCCCTCTAAATCTGAAGCAGAGTAGGCATCACCATGCCAAAATCCTCAAGAATGAGGAACGAACAAATACAAAGGGGGAAATGCAACCAGGGTTCAAAGTAGACTTCTTATTGTAGTACCAGAAGAATTTGTAACATTGATATAAAGATAGTGGTTTACCAGAGGTTCTGAGCAGAGGGGAAGGAATGAATATGCGGAATATAGGGCATTTTTCGGGCATTGGAATTTTCTACATTAATTTGAAATGGCACTTACAGGCTGTTCCACATTTTGTCAAATTTTATAAAACTGTACAGTGAGATATGTAAACCATAATAAAAACTATTGACCTTGGTTAATAGCAATGTTTCAATATTTGTTCATTAATTGTAACAAATGTACCATAATAATATAAAATGTTATTAATAGGGGAAAATGTGGGAGGGGGGGCTACATGGGAATCCCTTATACTTTCAATGTAACTTTTGTGCAATCCAAAACTTCTTTATAAATAAAATTTATGATGTGGGAAAAAAATCAATGGACAGAAAGTGTATGATGAAGTTGGATGGAAAAATTTGTCTTTATTTTCATTAAAGTATCACTGAAATTTAGTCTCTCCATCAATTACGAATGTAAGTAATAAACCACAGTATTATCATCACTACTTTTGGTCACCAGATCACAAATATTTTAATATCATTTATAGATGAAAAATCACATTAAAATATTATGCTCATCCCTGTAATTACAATAATCTACATACATGCATGCCTACGTTGTTCTTTAAGGCATGATTGATGAGCCACAGCTCTTACTCTATCACAAATTTTTATTTTTAATATTTTGTTAATTTTACATCAATATATATTGTTTGATTTGTAATTCTATGTATTTTATAGTATTTTTCTAAAGATTCATTCGTAGGCTTCTCCAGACTGCCAAAAGTAGTCCATGAATGGAAAAAATAAAAGGTTATTTTAAAATTTAGTAAATTTTATGAAAACAATGTGGAAGTGATCCAGAATGCAACCATGAGAGATAGTGAAATGAAGAATAACTTAAAATAAAAATTAGAAAAAACCAATTCTACAAATATCTAATAAAGTTTCAGAAACAAATATATGAGAGAATGAGGAATCTATAGAAGACAATATTTGAAAAGGCAAGAATTTTGCTGATTTAAAAATTGCTTGATTTTAGTTTTAGCAATTCCAATGAGATCAATGTTCACCCATATATTTTGTGAAAATATATATTTTGTGAAGTGACTATATATTAGTCAATTTTAATTTGTTTTGCTGTCTTTTTATTAATGATTTTAAGTGTTCTTTACATATTCTGAGTAAATGACAGCTGTTTGCTTTATGCATATTTACTCCCAGTCTTGATACTTACACTTATTTAGAGATTGACTGTTCATTTTCTTAATTATATTTTGATTACAAGTAGTTTTTAAATTTGGCAATGTCCTGTTTATCAATTATCACCAGATAGTCTCCTTTTCTTTCTTCCAGAAGCCATATTCTTTAAGCTGTTATCCTTAAACCTGTAATAAATTTCAAATTAACTTGTATAGAGTGAGGTAAGGAATGAAAGTCCCTCCCACATTAAATTATCCAGTTTCCATGGCATGTTTTCAAAAATCAATTGACTTTATATATTAGTTTATAACTCGATTATTCTATTCTACTTTCAAGTTGTCTGTCATTTGTGTTTCATAGTAAATCTTCAAGTCTTCCAGCTATATTAAATTACACTTGGATATTTCAGGTTCTTTGCATTCCATAAATATTTTAGGATCAGCTTGTCAAATTATTTAAACAAATTGTTGAGATTTTGGTAACACATCAAATCTCCTGATTAATTTGGGGATAACTGAAATTTTAATAATATTGAGATTTTAGACCAGTGAACATGGTAAATTTCTAGATATATTTTGTTATTATGTAAAAATATTCTATAGTTTCACTCTAAGTTATTGACAAATTCGATAATTTTATTCCTACTTTTTGTTTACTTGTTTTATTTCTAATTATTTTATTTAGCTTTTATTTGATATTTTACTTTTCAAAAACATTGTTGTGAGCATATAGAAATATACTTGATTTTAAATAAAATAATTCTAGTATTTTTGTGTATCTTTATAGATATGTACATATAAATATATATATATAAAGCATATCTAAAACAACTGTAAAATGATCAAAATTGGGATTTTGATTTCATTTTTTTATCTGATTTGAACAATTTGTATAAAAAGTTTCAGTAATCATGACAGTGTGATGTTGGTATAAGAGTAGGTAACTAAATCAAAGAAATGAAACAGCCCAGAAATAGTCCAAAACATATATGCAAAAATGATTTTTATTAAATGTACAAAGGAATCAAGTGGGGAGAGAATGGTCTTTTGAATAATTTAATATCCATATACAATAAAAAATACTTCAGTCCAGACTTCACACCATAGACAAAAAATTAACTGAATAATTATCATAGATCTAAATGTAAAGCCTAAAATCATATGTCTAGAAGAAAATATATAGAAAATCTTTGTCAGCTTGGATAAGAATTTTAATATCTTACAATAAAAACACAATAATTTTTAAAAAATTGATAAATTGAACTTCATCCAAATTAAGAATTTCTTTTTTTTAACAGCATAAAACAGTACTCATTTATTTCATTTTATTTTACTTTTTTAAATTTTTAAAGTAGCTTTAGATTACATAAATGTTACATAAAATATAAGGGATTCCCATATTCCTCACTTTATCCCCCTCCCACACTTTCCCACATTAACATTTTTCAGCATGTAGGGATTATTATCAAGCTCCAACTAGCAGTGCATCTGGAAAAAGATCTTGACCAAAAGGGAGAAATAATAAATACAAATGAGTTTTTATGGTTAAGTGATTTCAAAGTGAGTCAGGAGGTCATTCCAGAGATTATGCTTATGCAAGTCTTAGCAGGATTTCACTGACTGTCACAGCAAACAGTGCCTCAAATAGTGGGGCTCCTGTGGGCCCTAGAAACATCCAGAAACCATAATCAGGGCAGACAGCTCAGGAATTTGGCACCCTGTAAAGTCAGTCTTACTTTGGAATTTACGCTCCCCAGCGTAACAGAGTTAGACTCAAATATAGGTACTCTAAACATGGCTCTTCTTCCTCTTTTATTTGAACCTATTACTAGCAATATGCTTGATAAATATATGTCCTAGAGACTTAAATATTTGGTCTGTCCATGTGACAGTTGAACCCTGAATTTCAGCAGAGTTGCAACACCTACTCTCCAGTTCGCTGGACTCATCCAGAACAACTTAACAAGTAGATGATGATGGAAAATTGCCCATCCCAGAAAATAAAGTATCTGCAATTGCAAGGAAGATAATTCCATCCATCTGTCCATGGGATCTGAGTTCTCTCTTAACCAGAAGCAAAGTGGGCATCACCATCCCTAAATCCTCAAGATTTAGTCCTCAAGCAATGGACAAAAGTAGACTTATTATTATTTAACTGTAGACATTGATATTCTAGCAATGGAAGAACTGTTATCATTGACATAAGGCAGTGACCAACAGAGGTTCTGAGGGATGGGAGAGGGAAGAAAAGGTGTAATATGGGGGCATTTTCAGGACATTGGATTTGTCATGCATGACAGTGCAGTGATAGATACAGGCCATTATACATTTTGTCATAACCTACAAAATTGTGTGGAACAGAGTGTAAACTATAATGGAAATTGTAGTCCATGGTTAGTAGCAATTCTTCAATATGTGTTCATTAATTGTAACAAATAACTTTTTTTCATGACAGACACTGTAAGAGAATGAAAGAATGCACAGGCATATAGAAAATATTTGCAAATCACAAATTTTAAAGTAGGTGTTGTATCCAAAATATATTAATAGCTTTCAAAACATAATAATAAGAAAACAAATTGCAGTTTAAAGTGGGCAAATGATTTGAGCAGTTAGTTTACTAAAGAAAATATGGAGAAGGTAAATTATCACATGAAAAAATATTCAACTAAATTACTTATTAGGTAAATGCAAACAAATATCACAATGAATCAACCCAGATATCAATCACCAGGTGAATGGATAAATATATTGTGAAATATCCATACAAGGGAATACAATGCAACAACAAAAAGACATGAGAAATGTATTTCAAAATAATTGTCCTGGGTAAAAGAAGCCAAACAAAACTGAGTAGGTAGCATAGGATTTCATTTAAACAAATTACTAGGAAATACAAACTAATGTATAGTTAGAGAAAACTGTTCAGTGGTTTTCAGGGGACAGGAATTTCTTTGCCATTGTCTATAATGCAGAGCTGTAAATTGCTTTGTTATAGGGTGTAATATGGACAGCCAATTGATCCATAACCATTTAATGAGGAGTCCCTCCAATCGTCATTGATTTTTACTGCAATATCTGTTACGAAGCATTTATATATGAATGAGTCTTTTAGGGGCTGTCATGTGTGTTCTTCATTTCCAATTAATTATTCTTGCCAAAATACTACCATCTCTTATTTATTGGAGTGTTGAGAGTTGTATGATATTTTGATAAGATACTCAAAACTGTCTTCAAGACCAAAGATATGACCAACTACCTATATTTCTGTTTATTTCTATATAAATTGTTTACTCTGAACACCACAGCTGTAAATTAGGTTCTGTTCATGAACATGGAAATCATTCTAGCCATTTCAAGTATAATATTTATTTCAGGAAACTGATTAAACAAATCTTGGTATAATGTTAAAAATATAAAAATATCAAAAAAAGAAAAAGAAGCTTAAGGTGACATAGAAGTAATAACTGCCATCCTTATGAGTGGGAAACCTAGAATGTGGAAGAAAAGTGCTGTGGATCCATCTAACAAAGTGATGGTGATGGACAGCTCCATGTCTATCTCTCTCTCTATGGTAATTGATTCAATGTTTGTCCTTCCCTTAAGCGAAATTCCAGTACTGCTGTATTCCAAAATATTGATGCTTCACTATTCAGGAAGAAGAGGTGAATGAGCTTTCTCTTATACAAATCTATTTCATTTTTTGCTAAATTTTTGAGAGTTTTTTTTTTTCTTGAACAGGTGTTGAATTTTAGTAAATATCTATAGATGTGACTATGTTTTTTCTACTTTATTTTGTTAATGTGGTGGGTTGCACTGACGGATTATAAATGATATACTGACTTTGCACTCCTGAATAAATCTCTATTGGACATGATATATTGTCTCTTTTTATATACAAATTAACTTGATTTGCCATAATGTAAAATTGCAATATGTTCCCTCTTATTCTATTCTCTGGGTGATTTGTGTCAGATTAGGATTATTTCTTATCTAATAGTGCCATCTATATTGGTGATAAGGTTATAATTTTAATAAGTTTATCCTGGAGTTTGATTGTTAGCAGGAGGGAAAGAAAACACCAAAAATAAGTAGAGAGGGAGCAGATGTGTCAAGCACTTGGGCGCCAGCCTCCCACATGGGAGGTCCTGGGTTTGGTTCCTGGTGCTTCCTAAAGATGATGCAGAAGCCACAACCAGCAGGCACCACAAATGCTGCAAGGAACAGATGTCACTACCAGCAGATGCTGCAACCAGCAGATGCCTCAACTGTTGCAATCAGCCAATGCCACAACTGCTGCAATCAGCAGATTGCACACATTATCCAATATCCACAATCAGCAGACAACTCAACCAGCAAATGCAGCAACCAGGAGGTCATGGGTTCGATTGCCGTTACATCCTAAAGAAGATGAACAAACAAGCAGACAGATGAGGGAGTCATCTCGAGGTGGGGGAAGGAAATAAAAATAAAAAAAAATAAGTAGGGAATCTCTTCTGGATATTGCTTCCAGATCCACAAACTCAGGCAGATTCCATGTACTCCATTTGGTGCTTCTGCCTGGTGCTTAAAATACAGCTATCCCTACCAACAAAAGACCCTTGAGACTGAATACCCTATGTATATAGACAGCAATATCAAGGAAACATAGGCTGTTTATGAAGAAGTCCTACAGTCCATTTTCCTAACTGCCAATTTAAATTATTATTTTTCTCTTTCAGGACCAATCTTTTTCTAAGATGTTGAATGGTAGACAAGGCCAGTTATGAAGAAAAAGAAATATCACAAAATTTAATACATTCATGTAATAAAATAATTTTCCAACATCAGTAAATTTCCTGAACTCATGTTTACGAATGAGCATAATATGAAAATTAATATTTGCATAATAAGGACTAGATAATATTTTTATAAATTTCTTCCCAATATAATTCATACATAGAAATGAATAGTTCATCAATATCCCTTTGGATGACCCTCATCCAAATTTATTTTGCCAAACACACACACACGTAATACCTCAAATAAAATGTGTACTTTCAGATTGAAAGTATAAATTCAGATAATCAGAGAATTTTTTCAACACATTTGTGTAAATAAATATCCATTCAACAGCATTTTCCAAAATAAAAGTAATGTGAATTAAAGAACAGACCTTCACAATGTTTCCAAACAAGGCAGAAGTCACACTTTCACAGTAACTACATAAAATGAGCATTTACAATGTTTGTTCATAGAGCTGAAGATGAAGTTACATCTTTAGAGTAATTATGTAAGGGATCCATTGATACGAAGGTGGTAGCAGTTCACAGCTCAGATTATTTGTAGAGTTTCCAGGAAAGAAGTCTAAGCATGCATATCTTATCAGTCCAGAGCTGACAGACCATTATTTCTCAAGTCTTGGTGTGTAACTATTAAGAAATGAAATGCTGATGTGACTAGATAGGGAAAGACTTGTAAGGGTTGTGGGAAAATGCAAAGCCATATATGCTACAGGCATTGTACATAGGGCATTTTGATGAGGTTTCTTCATTTAAGGTATGGCCCACCTCAATTAGGATGGGACTTAATGCTATCACTGGAGGCCTTATAGAGAAGGCCTCAGCAGAGAAAGCACAGGGAACAGCCAGAAGCTAGAAGTCAGTGAAACCTGGAAGATAAAGGAGAATCCAGGAAAGGCTGCCATGTGCACTGCCATATGACACAAAAGCCAAGGGACAAGGATCAGCGACAGCCAGCACCAGAATGCTATGTAAAGCATCGCTTGATGATGTCTTGATTTGGGATTTCTCCCAGCTTCAAAACTGTGAACAATAAATTCCCAATGTTTTAGCAACCTAATGCATGATATTTGTTTTAGCAGTGAGGAAACTAAAACAGCTGTTAGAGGTTAAATCAGGCAGCAGTTTCTCTTGACATTTCCTCATGATCAATTTTCAAGCAGACTGTGTTTAATGAGACACTTCCCCATGAAAAACTTTTCCCAGCACCCTAAAGAGCAGATTCTCAGCAAGTTTTCCTAGCACAGCACTGCAGAGGCTTCTCTGCCATTCACTGCATCACAGCTATGCCTCTCAGTCAAGAACTGGCTTTCACCCCTGGGAGGAGGGACCTTATTTTCAGGACTCTATCTCAGCCACATGAGAAGTGGCAGATCCTTATATTTGCTATTCCTATATTGGTTAGTGCCCTCTTTAGGTCTTACTAACCAATCCATTGTTACTCCATTCCCTAGTGTATTAATAATTCTTTATATTAAAATTTCTGTTCCACTTTTTGTGTACAGATGGAAAACAGATCTGAATTTCCCTAAGGCTAGGAGTAGAGAGAGGGATGTACTAAAAAGTGACTTGAAAAAAACTTTTGGGAAAAATGAAAGTGTTATGTGTCTTGACTGTGGAGGTGAATTTATGTATTTAAAAATTTGTCAAACCTCATCAAATTGCATATTTTAAATTGTTTCAGTTTATTGTATGTACAATATAATTCAGAGCTGGTGTAAAAAAGTAAGCAATAGACTGGGGAAAATACTTTCAAGACACATATGTGAACAAATGCTTTTATCTAGAATATCAAAATAAGACTAAAAATTCAAGAACGAGACAAATAAACCAGTTAAAAATCCAAAAAGATTTTAGCAGATGAAAGATATATGAAAGGTCAATGATCACATGAAAAAAATGTTCATAATCATTCATCAGTAGTGAAATTCAAATTAAGATCTTAATGAGATACAATACCCACATGACCCACACCATGGGTTGTTTTCAGGTTGCGGCCACACTGACTTGGTGCACGTGTTCTGACTGTGATGCAGTGCTACATCCAGGAGTGCAGCAAGGGTCGGGGTATCTGCCCAACAGTTTGGGCGGTGGTGGAGCTAGCGCCTGCAGCCTGTGCCTCACGAGCCTGGTCTGCTTCCCTGGTCCAGTGGTAGCAAGGACAGCTGATTGGGAACAGGATCCTACCTGAGTGGGATATTCTGGGAAACCACAGAGTGAAAGCCTTAGGACATCGATCTGGAAGGATATGGACAGGGAAGTGGATTGCTCAAGATAAAACTGGAACATAGAAAAATGCAAGGAAATAGAAAAAGAAGAACAAAGTGTCAAAGAGCAACTTAACACACATACAGAACCACCAGCTAAATAAAACTCTAGAGCAGAGAGAGAAGCTAATGAACTGAATAAACCCATCAAGATAAAATGATAACCAGAGGGCAACAAAAAACTACAAACCATACTGAGAAACAGGAAGACATGGACCAGTCCAATGAACAAACTAAAAACCAGGAAGAGATGCAGAACATCAAACAACTAATCAAAGCTATCCAAACAAATATCATGGACCAACTTAATGAAGTGAAGGAAGAGATTAAGGATATTAAGAAGTCACTGGGAGAACATACTGAAGAAATTTTAAATATACATAAAAGATAATGGATATGATGTTGGTGAATGGCACAATCCAAGAAATCAAAAAGACGTTGGATTCACATAACAGCAGATTTGAACAGGCAGAAGAAAGAATTAGTAATGTGGAAGACAATACATCTGACATCAAACAGATAGTAGAACAGATAAACAAAAAGATAGAAAAAATCCAGTAGGGACTCAGGGATTTAACCGACAACACAAAATGCGCAAACATATGCATTATAGGCATCCCAGAGGGAGAAGAGAAGGGAAAGGGAACAGAAAGCATGTTGAAGGAAATAATGGTTGAAAACTTCCCAACCCTATTGAGGGAGATGTATGTACATGTCCAGGAAACACAGTGCACTCCAAGCAATATATATCCCAAGACATATAATTATCAAAATGTCCAATGCTCAAGACAATGAGAAAATACTTAAGGCAACAAGAGAAAAGAGAACCATCACATACAAGGGAAGCACAATAAGATTAAGTGCTGACTTTCATCTGAAACCATGGAGGCAAGAAGACAGTGGTATGACATTATCAAGGTAATAAAAGAAAAAAAAATCTTCTAGCCACAAATTATCTATCCAGCAAAGTTGACATTCAAAAATGATGGAGAGTTCAAAATATTCACATATAAACAGAAATTAAGAGAGTATGCCAATAAGAAACCTGCACTTCAAGAAATACTAAAGGAAGTTCTACAGGTTGAAAGGAAAAAAACAGTAGAGAGAGAGGGAAGAGTGTGTAAGAACAACTAAAGAGACAAAAAGAGAAATAAAAACAACATATGACATACATAAACCCAAAGAAAATATGGCTGATCCAAGAAATTCATTGAAAGTAATAACACTTAATGTTAGTGGATTAAACTCACCAGTGAAGAGACACAGATTGGAAGAATGGATAAGGAAATATGATCCATCTATATGTTGTATACAGGACACCCACCTTAGACTCAGGGATTCAAGGAGGCTGAAAGTGAATGGCTGGAAAACAATAAGCAAAATGGCAGGAGTAGCTAGCTTAATATCAGACAAAATAGACTTTAAAAGCAAAATTATGTAAGAGACAAAGACAGACACTACATATTAGTAAAAAGGGTAATCTTTCAAGAAAAAAGAACAATCATAAACTTTTATTTACCTAATCAAGTTGCCTCAAAATACATGAGGCAAACAGTAGAAAAACTAAATGGAGACATAAATGCCTGTACAATTATAGTGGGGGACTTTAATATACCATTATCACCATTACACAGAACATCTAGACAGAGAATCAATAAAGAAAGAAAGACTGAATAATACATTAGAGGAGCTGGACTTAATAGACATATACACAACACAACACCTAAATACAACAGAATATACATTATGCTTATGTACACGCGGATCATACTCCAAAGTTGACCACATGATAGGCCACAGAACAATTCTCAATGAATTCAGAAAGATTGAGATTATAGAAATTAATTTCTCTGACCACAATGGAATGAAATTGGAAATCAATAAGGGCCAGAGAACCAGATTATGCACAAAGATATGGAAGTTAAACAACACACTATTATACAAACAGTGAGTCAAGGAGGAAATCTCAAAAGAAATCAGTAACTATCTTGAAACTAATGAAAATGACAACACAACATATCAAAACACATGAGATGCAGCCAAAGCCATACTGAGAGCAAAATTCATAGCCATAAATGCATACATTAAAAAAAAAAAGAAAGAGCTAAAATTGAAGACCAAACTGCACACCTGGAAGAAATGGAAAAACAATAACAAAATATCCTCAAAGGAAGTAGAAAGAAGGAAATAACAAAGATTAGAGCAGAACTAAGTGAAATAGAAAATAAGAAAGCACTAGAAAAAATAAACAAAACCAAAAGATGGTTCTTTGAGAGGATCAATAAAATTGACAAACCCTTAGGCAGACTAAGAAAGAAAAAGACATAGCAGATGCAAATAAACAAAATAAGGAATGAGGAAGGGGATATCATTAATGACCCCACAAAAATAAAGTGTACCATAGGAGGATACTTTGAAAAATTATATAGCAAAAAGAATGATAATTTAGAGGAAATGGACAAATTCCTAGAAACTCACAAGCGGCCTACATTTAGGAGAGAAGAAATTGATGAACACAACTGTCCAATTGCAAGTAAAGAGATAGACTCAATCATCAAAAACCTCCCAACTAAGAAGAACCCAGGACCAGACAGCTTCACAGCTGAATTCTACCAAACATTCAGGAAAGAGATAACACCAATCCTGCTTCAGCTCTTCTAAAAACAGAAGTAGAAGGAACATTGCATAACTCATCCTATGATGCCAAACCTACACTTATAACAAAGCCAAACAAAGATACCACAAGAAAGGAAAATTGCAGACCAATTCCTCTAATGAACCTAGATGCTAAAATCCTCAACAAAATACTTGCTAATCACATTCAACAAGATATCAAAAGAATTATACACCTTTACCAAGTGAGTTTCATCCCTGGTATGCAAAGAAGTTTCTACATAAGAAAATCAATCATTGCAACACACCACATAAACAGATTGAAAGAAAAAATGACATGATCACCTCTACAGATGCAGAAAAAGCATTTGACAAAATACAACACCCTTTCCTGATAAAAACATTGCACAGGATTGGAAAAGAAGGAAATTTTCTGAATATGATAAAGGGTATATATGAAAAACCCAAAGCTAAAATCGTCTTCAATGGTGAAATCCTAAAAGCCTTCCCTCTGAGATCAGAAACAAGACAAGGATACCTATTACCACTGCTCCTATTTAATATTGTCTTAGAAGTACTTGATCATGCACTGAGGCAAGAAAAAGATATAAAAGGCATCTAAATTGGAAAAGAAGTAAAAATTTCATTATTTTCAGACGACATGATCCTATACCTAAAAAGCCCTGAGAAATCTACAACAAAGATTCTAGAACTTAAAAAGGAGTTCAGTAATGTAGCAGGGTATAAGATCAATGCACAAAAATCAGTAGCATTTCAGTACAGCAATAATGAGCAATCTGAGGAGGAAATCAAGAAAAAATATCATTTAAAATAGTAACTAAAAGAATAAAAAACCTAGGAATAAATTTACCTAAAGATGTAAAGGACTTATATACAGAAAACTACACAACACTGTTAAAGGAAATAAAAAAAAGACTTAAATAAATGGAAGAATGTTCCCTGTTCATGGATAGGAAGACTAAATATCATCAAAATGTCTATCCTACCCAAACTAATCTACAGATTTAATGCAATCTCAATAAAAATCAGCACTATATTTTTTAAGGAATTGGAAAAACTAACTATAAAATTTATTTGAAAGGGTAAGAGGCCCATCAATATGTCTTTGCCAAAGACATTTTGGAAAAGAAAAATTAAGTTGGAGTTATCACACTACCTGACTTAAAACACACTACAAGGGCACAGTAATCAAAACTGCATGGTATTGGCAAAAGAATAGACATATTGAACAATGGAACCAAATTGAGAATTCTGATATAAATCCTTGCATATGCAGTCATTTGATATTCAACAAGGACACCAAGCCCACTCACTTAGGAAAGAATGGCCTCTTCAACAAGAGGTGCTTGAAGAACTGGAATATCGATATCTAAAAGAATGAGAGAGGAAACACCATCTCACACCTTATACAAAAATCAACTCAATATGGATCAAAGATCTAAATATAAGAGCCAAGACCATAAAGACCTTGAAAGATAATGTAGGGAACTATCTATACGACCTTGTAATAGGAAATGGTTTCATGAACCCAAAGCACGAGCAGCAAAAGAAAAAATAGATAAATGGGATCTCATCAAAATTAAAAAAAATTTGCACATCAAAAAACGTTTTCAAGAAAATAAAAAGGCAGCCTACCCAGTGGGAGAAAGTATTTGGCAACCATATATCTGATAGAAGCCTAATATCCTGCATATATAAAGAAATGCTACACCTCGAAAATAAAATGACAAAAAAAAAAAAAACATTTAAAAAATGGGCATGTGACCTAAAAAGACACTTCTTTAAGGAAAAAATAAAAATGGTTATAAAGCACATGAAAAGATGCTCAACATCGCCAGCTATTAGAGAAATGCAAATCAAAACTACAATGAGACACCATCTTACACCCATTAGAATGGCAGCTATTAAAAAAAACAGCAGACTATATGTGTTGGAGAGGATGTGGATGAACGGTAACCCTCATCCACTGCTGGTGGGATTGTGGAATGGTCTAGCCACTGTGGAGGACAGTGTGGCATTTCCTCAAAAAACGATAGATCTTCCATATGATCCAGCAATTCCACTGCTGGGTATATACCCAGAAAAATTGAAAGCAAAGACATGAACAGATATATGCACCCCAATGTTCATAGTGGCATTGTTCACTATTGCCAAAAGTTGGAATCAACCCAGGTGCCCATCAACAAATGAATGGATAAACAAAATGTGGTATATACATACAATGGAATATCACTCAGCTGTAAGAAGGAATAAAGTGCTAACACATGGGAAACCATGGATCAATCTTGAAGACCTTATGTTTAGTGAAGCAAGCCAGGCATTGAAGGATGAACAATACATGACCTCACTGATATGAATTCAGGAAATTGAGAAGTCTTTGAGAACTATTGTCTGAAAGATAGGTTTACAAGAAAGAGAAAAAGAAGAGAAAGTTGTGAGCCATCACACATATGGATGTAATCTATGGTAAAGTGATAGAGTGTACTTGCATATTGAAGGGATAAGACAGGTGGGTAGTGACTTTATTGAGTTTGGTGGTGCAAGGTTCACAGGTGGGTAGATTAGGAAGGGTGGATTAGAATACCTAGGATACTGGAGGGACAGATGGGAGAGGGACCAGGTGAACACTTGTGATTTGTGGGTATGAGGTTGAAAGTAGAGAGGTGGGAAGGCTCTTTGGCAATATGACAAGGAATTGTCACTGGTTTAAGGTGTTGATTGGTGGGGCATGCAGGACTGGGTGCTTCTGGATCAGGCTTCTAGGGAGTGTCAGTGGGTGTTATATCAGTGGGTGGAGACCCACACAATGAGTGGGAAGGAGATGTAGTCCCATATTTGGGTGGACTGAATCACTCAGAAATAGACAAGTGGGCATCTCTTAAGAGCAAAGGTGGTTCCTAATATGGGAGGACAAACCAATGTGTCAAGACCTGTTGTTGCATGTAACTATGAATCTTGTCATCCAATGAGTCAAGCCAGGGGATCCCAGGGGGATGGGGAAGGAACAGAGTAGATCAACAAGGGGTATTAGTGGTCAGGTGAAATGTTTTTCATTACCTTACAGTGATGGACACAGGGCATGGTAAATTTCATCAAAATTTATAAAAGTGTACAATGTAAAATGTAAACCATACTGTAAACCTCTGACAATGTTTAGTAGCTATGTTTCACTATCTGTATATCAGTTATAACAATACTACCATCCACACACAAAAAGGTTTTAATATGGGGTGAGAAAAGAGGGAAGAGGTTGGATATATGAGTGTCTCTTGTATTCTGTTTGTGACTTTACTGTGATTTAAAACTTCTTTGAAAATTAAATGAAAAACAGTGAGACACTTGGGAGTGAGAGTGGGAAGGTGCCACGGAACAGACTGGACATCAGATATTGCTGTGATAAAAGGCAAAATGTTAAAAAAAATTTTTTTAAATTTCTTTTTCCATTTTTTGAATATCCCAATCCTTTAATTTAATTTTATTTTTAATTTTTTTAAAGTTTTCATGTATTTCATGTATCTCTTACATTTAAACTTAGCATTATTATTCCATTTTCCTACTAATTGTATTTGGCTATAGTATTGGCTTAATCTTTGAAGAAGCTTTAGGTCACTGAAGTGGTAAAACAGGGGCAATAAAGGATCATTGGTGGGGGTTGTCAGGGATGGGGGTGTGTATGGTAGGAAGTTCACCTGAACATACATACAAGGTATATAAAATTGTTCAAATGTTTACAGGGCATGGTCACAGTGGGTGGAGAATCACTCAATAAATGAGACAATACTGAATTCCCATCCTGGAGAGCTCTGCCACATTTCCCAAGGGAGTAGCAATAGTCCCCCAAGTGCAGGGGCAGTGTCTGGAAAAGTAGGATGATCCATTGATGGGCTCTTGTTATTGATGACTAGCCTTATGAGTCTTTGCTCTTGAAATGGAAACTTAGCCTATTGTTATGGGGTGCCTAAGGGTTGCCTCCTGAGAGGCCTCCTTGTTGCTCAAATGTGGCCTCTCTCTAAGCCAAACTCAGCATATGAATGCATTACCTTCCTCCCAGCATGGGACATGACTCCCTGGTAAGCCTTCCTGGCAAGAAGGGATTACTACTAAGTGTCAACTGGCAATAGGACTAGAGAAAGACCTCGAATACAAGGGGGAATAGGTAAAGACAAATGACTAAGAGACTTCAAAGTGAGTCACAAAGTCATCAGAGGTAATGCTTATGCACATCTCAGTAGGACCTCATAGGTTTTCAATGTGGATATCACCCCAAATAGAGGGACTCCTGAGGGCTCTGGAGACACCTAGGTCCTATGTCAAGACAGATAGCTTGGAAGTATGGTGCCTTATCAGTGGACCCTACTTTGGAATCTGTGCTCCTGACAGTGACAGAGTTGGACTCAAATATGTCTTCCCTGCAGATGGTTCACCTGTCCCTTCTATTCAAACCTATATGTTGTGCTGGAGTTTGTAGGTGTACATCCAGAGATTGGAGTCTTTGGGCTGTCCATGTGCCAGCTGGGCCTGGAATTTCAGTGGAGCTTCAAATCCTATTCTACAGCTCAATGGACTCATCCAGGACACCTGGCCATGGAGGATGATGATGGACAATGGCCACCCCAGGGAATGGAGAGAGTCCACAGCTACAAGCATGATAATCCCATCCATCTTATCCATGGGATATAAGACCCTCTCACTTGGAGGTGGAGTGGATATCACCATCCCAGACTCCTCAGGATTGGGGGAAGAGCTATGAACTAGAGTGAACTTACTGGTATTCTGTTGTAGACATATTGTGATTCAAGCAATGGAAGAAATTACAGCATTAATGTGGAGCCAGTGGCCACTGGATGCCTTGGGGGCAAGGAAAGGGAAAAGCAGTTGTAATAAAGGGGCTTTTTCAGGACTGGGGAATTATCCTGATTGACATTGCAACAACAGATATAGGCCATTTTATATCATCGTATAACATGCAGAACTGTGTGGGAGAGAGTGTGGTCTAAAATGTGAGCTATGGCCCATGCTTAATGGCAAAGCCCCAGGATGTGTATATCCATTGCAGGTGATGTGCCACACTAATGAAAGATGTTTATGTGGGATTTTGTGGGAGGTGTAGTAGGTGGGGCATATGTGAATCCCTGTTATTTTTGTGTAACATTTATGTAATCTAAGGATCTTTTAAAAATTTTTTATTAATAAAAATACCCACTTGACCAGAATGGCTAAAATTTTTCAAATGGAATATAGCTGATAAGAGGGTAAATCCATTATACAGGCTTATATAATGTCACAACCCATGGAAGTAAACATTTAAGAATTACATAAACTGAATATTAATTATCTCAATTTTAAAAGTACATAATGAGATTAGTCTTCTTGGATGTGAGTGGGAGATTGAGAGCGTTAAGGAGAAAGGGGATGTGGGCCTCTGAGTCTCTCTCTTACTGTGTAGAAAGGTTATCTGGCATAGTGGTACCTAAGTCCCAGTGCAGAAAACTCCTCTTTATCCCATGGTTTGAAGAAGGGTAAAGGAATGCATGGCTTTAGACCAAGATTAATGATGATGATGATGAAAGAGAAAGAGAGAGAAGATGGGTAGATAGAAGGTGATAGATAGATGATAAAGATATAGAGAGATATAGTTAAAGATTCATATATAGAAAGATATGATATTTATCTAAAAATCATATAGTCATATTTACATTGCTAAATAAATCACATAATGTTTGCATTTATATTTTAATTTACATTTTGGAAAACTGTGTGCTATTTCCATTTGAACTACAAACCCCTGATAGCATTTAATTCTCAAAGCATTTCTTACAAATGAAGTAAATGCAGATTCCTGACACTCTTTACACTAGGCAGAAATAATTAAGATAGAATTTAATTAAAGAAAAAACACCCATGATATGTATGTTGCATGTGATGCTGTTTACAGCTGTTGTCAATTACAGTTTCTCTGGAGTACTAATAGCTGCTGCAGTTGAATGGACCTGTAAGTTTAACTCCAGTTAGGACTGCAAAATTGTCTTAAATCACAGAGCGCAAGAGAAGAAAATCAACTAGATATGGCTAAAATTCCACTTATGTCTATTTGAGAACCCACAGTTTTCTCCATTTGTTTCTTTGGGATGCACAGAACAACCTGCCACATTGTGTGGGGCATTAAAATATAGCAAATTATCAACCTGGCTCTCCAAAGGAACCAAACATTGTTAATGTTTCTCTGAAAGGGCTTGGTTTATTGACTAATGCACTCTATTTTCCTTGATACAATGGAAGCCAACTGGCCCAGACAATGAGAGTTTTCATTTGCTATCAGAAATTTACAACACTGTAAGCTATATATATATTTTTTTTCTTGCTGGGCTGGGAGCACTTACTCTTGTTGCTCAATATATTGCAAATTAACATAGTTCAAAAATCACAAACAGAATAAAATCTTATTATAGAACTGAAAATAGGTTACTAATTGGGTACAAATTCATCAAGCCTTTATTTCTCAATGAGCTTTTTACTAGAATCCCAATACAGCTTGCTTTGGAAATACTGAAAAGTGGCTCGGAGCAAATGATTTTACAGGGAAAGTGATCTTCTGTTAATTTCAACTGTGCTCAGCTGGTTAGCCATACAACCATTCCCCAATCCCAACATGCTTATTTAGATAATTTCAGTTATGAATCATTAATCTTACATACAGAACACCCAATCCAATGCTCAATTTCCTCAGGAACTTCCTGCATTTTGTCATAATTTTCAATGGTATTAAAAATATTACAAATGAATAAACTAAATTCAAATGTTTTGATGATATCAAAAGTAGACAAATGAAGTGCAGATTTTTATAACCCTAGTCCAGTATTCTTTCTGGGCACATACAAAGCATATTTTTTAAGTTTATGCTAGCTTGAAATAATGATAAAGAAATGTTGACTTTATTTCCCCCAATGTTGCCAAATTGATTCAAAATTATTTGATTTCTTTTTCTCAACTAAATTTCATGTCAATTGGTAAACATTTAAAACTATAGTCCAAGAATACAAAATCTCCCTCCAAAATAAAAGTTGAGAGCATAAATATTTCTCTTACAGTTGGTAGAAATAGAATCTCCAGTAGGAGGCGGGGTGATACCATAAATTAAATGAAGATCCTGTTGAATAAAGAATAACAGACACAAATTGAAAGCAAGATCACTGTTGTGATGTACTTTGATGATCGTTCATTTCATCCCCCTTTCTTTCAAAGATAAGGCCACAAATGTTCAAGGAGAGTAAATTACTATATTCTTGCAGCAACACATTTATTAATTTTTTATTTTTGCTTTTCCCATCTATTAATATTGAACTTGTACTAATACATGTGTGTTTAGTCACTTCCACAATAGCCAATTTTATAAAGAATATACAGAGTTGATGATCAAACAACAACAATAAAACAAATAAATACACTGATGTGAGTCAACAGTTTTTCCATTTACTGTATTTTAAATTTAAATATTTCTGTAACAGTTTGAAAGTAAAATTATAAGCTTTCACTAATACAACTTGAGTGATTTCTATGTTCTAGGCATTGCAATAGTTGTAGGAAGGACGTAGTGAATTAAACAAAATCCATTCCCTGTAAACCTTACCATTTAGTGGAAGAAAAACAAACATGCTTGTGATTTCAATACAGTGTAATATGTTCAACAATAATGATGCATAAAGGGCTAATAAGATCACTTAGGGTGATAAGACACAGAGTCTGGTCTAGGATGAGGAAGGAATTAGGAATATTTTCCTGTCATGGAGCAAATGAAATGAATGTATAGACCTAAGGAAAGAAGAAATTGGTAAAGTAAAGAAGCAAGGCTGACGAAGTCAAAATGAGAATCAAGTTCAATGTTCTAGTTAAAGGGTCATGGTGTTGTTAGTAAGCTTAGTCAACATGGTTAGAGCATGTTGCAGAGGAAAAAAGGATGCATTGAAAATAAACATAGAGATCTAAATGGAAACTGGTAGTTTGAAGCTTTCTCTGAATCCCAGAGAAGATCATAGTCTTAAAGTTAATCCATTTCTGTGGATGTGGGATCCTTTGATTGGATTACTTCAAGGAGGTGTGACCCAGGGTGGGTCTTGATCCTTTTGCTAGGATCTTTTAGAAACAGAACTGAAAGCAGCAGAAACACAGTGAAAATGCCACAGAGATGGAGAGTAGGAATGCAGGTGCTCAGAGAGGAACACGGGAGAGAGAAGCCACAGATGGAACAGCCAGAAGCTGAAGCAACAAGACCCAGAAGAGAAGCATATGCTTTCATGTGCCTTGCCACATGGAAGGAATCCAGGATTGCCTGTAGCTGAACTTCAGTGATACAGCATTTCTCATGATGCCTTGATTTGGACACTTTCATGGCCTTAGAACAGTACGCTTTTAACCTAATAAATTTCCATTGTGAATATCAAACCATTTCTAGTATATTGCTCTCAACAACTCTTAGCAAACTGAAAAAGGAGACAAACTTCAAATGCCTGTGTATGTATGCGATGCTAAGGAATTTATCAAGAAAGACTGTGGAATCAATTAGGGTTATATGAAATAATAAAACACATATTGTGTGTTAGAAAATGCATTCTGGCCGCAGTCTGTGGGAAAAGACTGTGTTCACTCTTTAAAGTTTTTATTAGACTGGGGGTCGCAAGCTGAAGTAGCCAGCATCGTTCTCAAATGATAAACTGAGGCAACAGTAGTGTTGTCCATTTACATACAACTCAGAGTTGATTACTCTTTCTATTGTTTTTCTCTCCTCTGGTGTAGGCATTATGTCCTTTCTTTCCAGGCCAACAGAGTTTCACACATTTATTCCTCCAGCAAATTGAAAACTGGTCTTATCTTAGTTTCCAGATACACAAGGGGAAAAAAGATCACTTGATTGATATTAATATTATTAGGCCTTTGAACAAAGTTTTAAAAATAAAGTTCAGCTTCACCTTGGTCAAATTATCCTAATGGGAATTTACAAACTCACAGAGCAGAGGTACTGGAATAAAATTTCTGCCAAGTTAAATATCTCTTTGTTAAACCTGTTTGGAAATCAAACAGGAACCATGTATTATCTTTGTATTCATTTTCCTAAGAACCTGTGATAAATATACAATGTTTATCATTGATAAAGAATATATGCCAACATGAATGTTGAAGATAGATTTCTTCTTTTCTTTAAAATTGAAATAAAATTGGGAAAAGGCCCTTGAATTTTCTATAGTAAAAACTGAAACATTTCCTTAGAGTGTAGGTAAGTGGCACCTAAACGGATTCTGTTGAACTGTTTACATATTGAGATTTAGTAATACATATTCATTGAATTTATCAGTTGATTTGGATTCTATGGAAGCAGTGGCTTATTGCATATATCTTAGATTTAAATAGACCACCTGGAGAATTGAATATTGGACACCTATTAAGTTTTATTTAAGTAGCCTTCAACTAATCACTGTCCATGATCAAAAAGAAATATAATTTTGGTATTTATTATTAAAATAGTTACAATGTTTTACGTGTCTTGACTAATGTATATTGGAAAACTCTGGCCATAATTTAATAATAGAAGTGCAGTCAATTGTAGAAACTATTGCTCCTTCTACTTGATAATATAGAGCATCTCTTGTGTCTTTATATTTTTATAAAATCCATATATGGTAATTTACACTTACTGTGTCATTTGCTTAAGTGAATTCAGAGGACAACAATAATCTCTTTTTCATGATATCTGAAAAGTTAAGAGGAAGTAAATAAAGCAGAAGATGAGTGATTTGTGTTCCAGGGAAGGGTACAAGTAAATCTTGGAACTCAGAGACATAAGATTCAACACAAATCTGGAGAACATAATGTTTTGGTTTATTTTGTTTCCTTTATGTCCATTCAGAGAGACTATGTGGCACTGGCCCTAACACTCACCAAGTTAAAATACCCTTAGAGAGATAAGCTAAAATATTTAACAAGTGCACAAAAATTAAAAATGTAAAGCCAAGTAGTCAATTCTAAGTGTCAAAAGACCTAGGAGGTTTGAGTATTCATTGCTTGGTGAGCTGCAGTAATCAGAGAAAGCTTTCTAGAAACGGTAGGAGTTGAAAAGACTCTGATGAATTAAGCAAGACCTGATTGGAAATGGTGAATGTCTGGCTCTATGGTAGCAGAGAGTCATAAGGAATCTTATGGCTAAATGAAGATTAAATGCATACGGATTAAACTATAATGTTTACTGGAGATTTCTTAGTATGTGGATTACTCCCTGTACTTAGGGAATTTAAGGTAGCAAGGTATGGTGGGTCCAATGAAAGGGAGAGAGCCTGGAGGCTCTGTGATATTCATATTTGCAGTGATTGTGTGATTGGACATCTTTAGTATCCAGGATGTTAAAGGAGATAAGAGAGAGACCATGACCTGAGGCAATAATTGTGAATTTATTCTGAAGTGCTTGGAAAAAAGATAACACCCAACTGCTGCATTCTTAGAACTTACCTCAAAATCACTTATGCAGTCAGGCCTGGAAGAGGTACTTAAAGATCATTTAATTTAACTTATGGTTAAACTGAGGAGCAAAAAAAAAAAAAAAAAAAAAAAAAAAATGAGGCATTAAAATCATCTCCCTGGGAAGTAGTATGGCCAGATGAAGGAGATAATGTTTTACTTTGTTTTTCACATAGCCCAGTGTTTTAAATGATGGGTGTTGATAAGGCATAATATATCTCTTTATGTAAATGTGAAGATATTAATGTATTTTGTAGAAATATAAGGGCAATACTTTCTTGGCTTTCTATAGATATATTTGAAAACAGGCAAAATAATATTTTAAGTGATTCAGGAGCATAAAATTTACTTTTAGAGTGGTTCACCATATGAAGTTTGTATCAGATTAAAAATAAATTAATATCCTCCTTTTATGAACTGGAGTCCATCTCCCTTATAAACTGGACTTGGTGGATTTTTATAATTACAATATTTCTTACCAAAAAGTTATCAAAAATAGCCTGTGTTAAAATATGTATGTGTTTATTTTCCTGATAATTCCTGATTTTTCCCTATATTTTCCACTTTCGGTATGAAAAGACATCCTTAACATAGTGGCATTTAAATTGTCTTTTTCAAATGTGATTTGGTTTATTACAAGATAAAGAATCTCACAGAGATTCAGTGGGTTCAATCAGGAAGACTCATAGACTATTGGTGAGGGAAAAAGAGCTGAGAAATCTTAAGTTAAAGGATCAAGCTCATAAATCAAGTTAAAGGTAAAGAAAAGAAACATCAGAATTAAAAATGTAACAGAATTTTTTTCACTAGCACATAGGAATATAATTTTAGAATAAGTTATAATAGAGTACTAAATTTTTTTAATTCTGGGAATAATTTTAACAGTCTAAGATGCAATTGTTAATTGAATTAGTTAATTTACCACTATGGATATCCCTTCTTCAATATTCAGTAGAAATAATACCAAAAGGACATTGTGGGGCAATTGATGCCATCATATTCTGGATCAATCTATGTTTTTTATTTCCAAAAATCCTACTTTATGTTTAGAGCTTTATGTGCACAAATTTGAATGATTTTTAACACCACTGAAAGGAAAAATGAGAGAGGTCTTACAGTTTTGAAAATAAATTTCAAGTATCTTGATGTTGAATTTATAAATAATTAATATAAAATATCTTACATACTAAGAAGTTCATGTTTTATATATGTGAAGTTGAGTAATTACTGTGTGATTTGAAGGAATGGATTAAAAGCTTGCTTACAAATAGTTCTTTCTTAGCTTATTAATCATTCTTGAAATTCTACCAGTAGAGAGATATTCATCTGTTAAAGTTTAACATTTCTTACCAGAGAAACATTAATAGAGGTGGTATTTCATAATGCTATAATAGTGACAAGAAGAAGGGAGTAAAACTAATGGAAATGAAGAAGAGAAAAGCTAACCAAGTTGCTAAGACTAGTAATATAGGCACTAAAATGAGCATACAATTTTAGGATGATTGGTTAGGAAAAACTGAACAATTTGTTTGCATGAATTAAAAAAAAGACAATTTATCCAAGTGGATATGAGTTTGGAAGTGTTTGTAACAATCCCAGCTAAGCTAACTGATGCTATTCTCAAATTCCAAATGACTCCTGAAAGTCAAATACATGTTGTTGTTGTTTTTAATTAGAGTTCACAGAAAAATCATGCAGAAAAATACAGTTCCCATATCCTCCTTCACAGACGCAATTTTCTTATTATTAACACTTTGCACTAGTGTGGTACTTTCGTAAATATTTGTTTTTCTTATGTCTGAGATGATAATGTGTTGAAGAATAGAGACAGCCAACTTCTTTTGTTATTCCTTTAGTTGACTATAAAATATAATCCTTCATTTGTAAAATTAGAAGGGTGGACCTACCTTACCATCCCAATCAATTTAAAATATCATTATTAATATATAATCTAAGTTCTCCCACTAGTATTCAGTATTCTAGGAATTTGTTCTAGGTACTGGTAGAACAATGAATTGTTCACCCAATATGACTTTTCTTATTTTACAGAAGTGAGGAAATTGTGGTGCTAATTAAGATTGGGAAATTGGAATATACTTTTTCACCAGAATTGGAAAACCAGCTTGAATAAGTGAATTGGCAAAGAATAAACAAGCAGAGCCAAACTCCCGTGTCTAGCTGCAGTTACAAAACTTGGTTGACATTCATATAATAAGTAAAACAATTCTAAAATTTGAAAATTAACAGAAATCTGCAATGTATTTTATATTTGTTACCTTATTTAATCTCCACAACAATGCTATGATAAATCACATTACTCTAAAAAAATGTATAGCCTTCTTTCTGGTGAACTCATTTCTGGGCCTAGCATGAGGCATCAAGTACATATATACCACATATATGTGACTGTCAGTGAAATATGCCCAGATTCAATCTTATCAATGTTCGATAACATTAGAACCAAGCCCAGAGGAAAGTTAATTTGATTTTTAAAAGTAAAGAAACAAAACACAAAAAAATATATAACTAATTATATTTTATGTTTCCAAATTCCAAATACATACGGTGGTTTTTCTATTTATAATGTTTGCATATAGGATATAGGGCAGAAAGTTTCTCACATATAATATTGCCAACATAGCATATATCATATATTAGTACATGATTATTTTTTCTATTTTCATTCTGCTTCATTTATGTGGCTATGTACTAAATAACAGAACAGCAAAGTGAGATCTGATTTTTTTTTATTTAAAGGAGAAATTATGTAATTCTATCTGGGCATAATATTCAGCTGTTATTTGATAAAGCAACAGCTAAGATAGTTTTCAAGAAAGGGACAAAAAGCTTTTCAGGAAAACCTTGTTAAATAAAAGAGTAAAATTATATTTTCTTCAACTCATGAACCATTTTTCCATTATAATCTTCCCCATGCAAGGAATGATATGACTCACCATACTAAAATATATCTATTAAGAATTCATTATTCATCTAATTTCAGGTGGCTATAAAATGCTCTGGATTATGGAAAATAATGTCACAGAATTTATTCTTTTAGGACTTTCTCAGGAAAAGGAAGTAGAAGTTCTCTGTTTTTTGCTATTCTTACTTTGTTATATTGCAATTTTGACAGGAAATCTGCTCATCATGGTTTCAATCACCTGCAGTCAACTTATTAATCAGCCTATGTATTTCTTCCTGAGTTACCTCTCATTCTCAGACCTTTGCTATACCTCCACTGTGACCCCCAAGCTCATTGTGGACTTCCTGGCAGAAAAGAAGGCCATTTCCTATCATGGCTGCATGACACAGCTCTTTACCATGCACTTCTTTGGAGGTATTGAGGTCTTTATCCTCACAGGGATGGCCTATGACCGCTACGTGGCCATCTGCAGGCCCCTGCACTACAGCACCATCATGAGCCGGTGGAGATGTAACATCATGATTGCTGCTTCCTGTGCTGGGGGATTCCTGCATTCCATTGGCCAGTTTCTCCTTGCCATCTTCTTACCCTACTGTGGCCCCAATGAGATAGATCACTACTTCTGTGATGTGTACCCTTTGCTGAAACTGGCCTGTGCTGACACAAGCAGAACTGGTCTCTTGGTCATTGTTACTTCAGGCCTGATGAGCCTGGTGACTTTTGTTGTCCTGTTGATATCTTATGCTGTGATCTTACACACTGTCAGGTCCTACTCTGTGGAGAATCGCCGCAAAGCTCTTTCTACGTGTAGTTCCCATATCACTGTGGTGGTCCTTTTTTTTGCTCCTTTACTATTCATTTACATTCGACCAGCTACTACTTTACCAGAAGACAAAGTTTTTGCTCTTTTTTATACTATCTTTGCCCCCATGCTCAACCCTCTGGTATACACACTAAGAAATACAGAGATGAAGAATGCAATAAAGAAACTATGGTTCCGTATCAAGGGAAAGAAAGCAAATAGAGTAAAAGACATTGTTGATTCCTAAAAGTCTCTTCTAAGATCTATAAAATGCATAAATCTTGTGTCTAATATCTGGCAACACATATATGAGTAGCACCCAGATATGAGCAAACCTTTTCTATTCCCTACATTTATCCAGGTTTTCCTCTGCTGTGCTTTGTTTTATGACTTTCTTTTTTCTCTCTCTTCTGCCTTATTGATACTTCAAGTAATTTAGATATTTAGTAGCAGACTATCTGGGGCATAGTGAAACCCAAATCAACATTGAAAGCCTATATAGTCTATTTTTATGTAAGATTATATTTGGCAAAGACAATTCTACCCACCAAATAATAAGTTAAAAATTAATTTCAATATTTTAATTGTATCACTGAAAGAATATTGTGAAAGTTCTAATTCATAGCTACTAACAATATTTATCAAAATTTTCACCATCTATTCTGATAATTTTGTAAACAATGGCATTCTGGAGTTTCTCACATGTCCAACACAATACACTCTCCCAAGCTCCAGATAGAAATACTTTATTTTCTTCTAACTCACTTCCCATCCTAGATCTGTTCCTGAAAGAAAACAGCTTTATCAATTCTAATATCATATAGGGTATTCATTAAGGGTAAGTGCTTTCAAATCAGAATCACTTGATTCAAAACCAGACTTGGTCACTTACTGTGTCCTGAGGCAACTCTATGTTCCATAATCATATATAACACACAGGTGATAATAATAGCGTACCAATCACAAATTCATGAGATTTACATGTGAGGGACTACCACCTTGCTTTTAACATAGAAACAACTCAATAGGTATGACTCATATGTGTAATTTCTTCTCCTGTTATGCATTGGAAAATGACTTAACTCTGGACAGTGGGTGTGTAAGGATGGAAAAAAGGCAAGGAATATTAATGTCATGTTCCTGTATCAGGTGGAAGTAATTTTTTTGCAGTGGTTAAGTGGAGAATAGCACTTAAATTCAATGGGTCAATGTGAACATTTTTCCCCCTTAGCACTATAAAACTTAAAGGCAGTTCATGCCAAATGGTAATCGTAAGTCACCCTAGAGGAAATTTGTCTCTAATCAGGAAAGGCTGGAAGTAAAATATAGCCACTGCACAATCGGTTAGGATCTGGGAGGTCTTCAGAAATTCCAGCCACCTGAAATTGCTTGCATGAGAATTTCTTTTCAGTTTGGTATGCAAGTTACACTGAATAAAGGTAGGTTATTGTTGAGGTGTCCTAAGATGGGTGTAAAATATAAACAGAAAAATAACGAAGTGCTTCACCTCAGTTTAAACTGACTAACAAATAAAACTGAAAGCATTATATTCTAAAAGTTCTTGACAAATACCCTAAGATACTTTATCTAATTCTTCAGAGTTTTTTTTCAAGATTTCCTAGAAGTGCAGCTTGAGCAGTGTAAAGCTGTGGAAGATGATTGTCTTGTTTACAATAAGCAGGGTCTCCGGTATGACCAAAAAGCCCTGAATTTCACCTCTCTTTCAGTACCTCTAGCCTCCAAACCAGCTAGATGTGTATTATTGATAAGCAAAACACCAAAAATTAATACAGATGTTTCTTTTATTTCTATTCTTACAATAAAATTTTTGAACAAGAATTATTAAAACATCTGGGGCAGAAGATATTAAAAATAGCTATTATTAACAAGGGAATTCCAATTTTAACTCCTTCATTTATGCACCGTATTTCTTCCTTCACACCTTTTCGAGGACATCACTTCATTGCTTCTCCCCTCTTCCTTTGCGTAAGCAATTTTTATCTCTCTTTTAGATCATTGACATTAGCATAAAAACTGTGGGGGAAAATGATGGGTGTCTTTGAAATTTCCCGTGTCCTAACAAGTGCTTCCTTCCAGATTTTCCACTTTGCATTGTCTTTGACTAAGATATTTAACAACTCTGTAGATATAAAGGTTAATCTGAAGAAAATGACAGTAATGACAATAATGCCTGTCCAGAGACCGCAAAGTGGAAAGCAATAGGTTGTCACACTGTGAATATTGACCAATTTTGCCAGTTTTGCATCCTCTTGTAAATTCATTCAGCATTCCTTAACAAACTATGAATACGTGGTATTTGTGCGGTATTTTTTTAAACTTATCTAACTTTCCTCATTACATGAGTTAAATAAATTCCTTGTTATGAGTTCATTTTATATTTGTATTAAAATCATGATGATATTCTCTTTTAAAATGCATCCATTTAACAAAATAAACTTGTCTTTATCTTTTCCAAAACAAAACAAAAATCTTTTTTGTCCATATTTTCACTTTCAATTTTCTTTCCCTATTTCTGATTTTTCTTCTCCTTATGGTCACTGTATCTAATTTCCCTCCTTCCAATTTTATTGAAACTTTTCAAATGAGGTTTTTACCTCTACCGCTTCAATGAAGCTACTTTTATCAAGGTCATCGATTACTTTTATAATGACATTTCGAGGATTTGACAGAGTTTATCACTCTTTTTCCTCTAGATATTTTGACTTGGTTTAGGATCATCATCATACTCTCCTGATTTTCCTCCTTTTTTTAAATACATATTTTTTATTTTTATGTTTTAAAGATACTTAGTTTAAATAAATGTTACATAAAAAATACAGAAGTTTCCCATATGCCCCACTCCCTAGCCCCCCGCATTTTCCCCACATCAACAACATTCTTCTTTAGTCTGGTACATTTGTTAAATTGATGAACACATTACACATTTTAGAGCATTGCTAATAAACGTGGATTGTTGTTTACATTGTAGTTTACACTCTCTCCTGCACATTTTTGTAAGTTATTACAAGATATATAATGGCTTTTTTCTGTCATTGCAATGTCATTCAGGACAATTCTCAAGTCCCTAAAATGCCCCCAAATTATAGCTATTTTTCCCTCTCCCTCCCTTCAGAACTTCCAGTGGTCACTGCCTCCACTTCAATGATAAAAGTTCTTCCATTACTAGAATCACAATAAGTCTATAGTAGAATACCAGTAAGTCTACTCTAGTCCATCGTTCATTCCCCAATCCTGAGGATTCTGGAATGGTGATGCCCACTCCACCTCTAATTGAGAAGGCACTTAGATTTGTGGGGCAGATGAATGGGACTATCTTTCTTGCAGTTGCAGACTTTCCCTGTTTCTTGAGATGATCGTTGTCCATGATCTCCTTGTTAGTTGTCCTGGGTGAGTCCAATGAACTGGAGAATAGGTGTTGCAACACTGCTCAGATGCAGGGCCCAACTGGTACATGGATAGTCCAAAAATTTAAGTCTCTTGGACACACACCTATCAAGTATAGTACTAAGTATAGATTCAAATAGAAGGGGCAGAAGAGCCATGTGTAGGAAAACCACAACTGAGTCCAACTCTGTCATGTCTAAGTTGATTTTCACAGCCCTTGATGGTCTCACTGAATTCTCTGTATTACTGTTTCACAAGCCTCTGTCCTTGTACTGTGTTTTTTCAATCTTTGTGATTTCATATAATACAGATTTAAATGCTTACTATGTGCAGGTGACTCCAAAATTTATATCTCCCAACTCAGATCTCTATCCTGAACTCTCAATGAATTATTGTGATAACCTCCAATCTGTCCTATATTTGCTTACAAGTGTTTCATTCTGTTATTAGAATAATGACTGGAATACAATAAATAATCAAGAATTATTTGTTGAAGAAATAAATGTTTAAAAATATTGAGAAAAATCCCTAGTGATAGAGAAAAGAGAGAGCCATATTAATGGAACCATATAATTTCCATGTATCACTTTTTATATATTCAGAAATATTACTGGATTTCAAATTCTCTTTGAAGAAATTATTTATCCATTTCAAAATCAATGCTCTATGAAAATGATATCTGAGAAAAACAAGTTCCCCTGCAGGGTACTTATTTTGCATACTATTTCAGATGTTTCCAGTGGCCTACCCAGTATCTCTCCATTTTTATTACTCTCAAAACCCTGAGATTGCTTGTGCTGGCAGTTCCCCATTCTCCCTTGTGACTAGGCTATTAATTTAATATTGTTGTATCAATGAAACCTAAATGGGAGTCTGTTGGGGAATTCTGTAAAAGTTTTACTTCCTGATAAACATTTTCATTCTTTTTTTATCTTTTTTCTTTCTTTTATCCTGAAACATAAACATAAGCAGCCATTTTGCAACCATAAGAACAAACACTTCATGAAAAGCATGGTAGAACAAGGATCTAGAGGGAGCCTGGTTCTGTCTATATTAACCTTAGATTCTGCTTGTTTTTTCTGGACTTATTTTTACATCAAAGAAAAAGAACACTCATTTGCATAAGTTCCTAAATTGTTTTCCAATGAGGGTTATCCCAACTAATAAAAACACATATAACTGCCTTTTCTTGGGCATTATTCTTTCCACATAAACTTTAGGATTATTTTATTAGAAACAAAAAGAAAATGTGGAATTTTAATGGGAACTGCATTTAATTCATATATTAATTCATGAAATTGTGGTCCTTATGATATTAACTCCTCATTCACAACTTTGATATGTGGTTCTATTTCTCCATGCTCATTTTACAACTTTAAACATGGTCATGATTTTCTTCCTTTTGGCCCAAAGTTTCTTTTATTAAAATTTATTTGTAATTGACTTTTGGTTTTCTAATGCAATTCTTTGTCTCCTTTTCTAATTTTTACCTTCCTTGGTTAGATACAATTTATTTATTTTATGTATATATATCTTAGATTTAGCTGCCTTGCCATTTGTCTGATTAATTACAGAAATTTTAATCATATTTTTAAAGATTTTATAGTCTTACTCTATATCCCCATGTACAAACAAATAAAGTCTGATAGAATTTTAGTGTCCTCATTTAGTAAATGGTAGCAAAGTTGTCTCCTAACTCCCAATTCAGTGTATGTTCCCCCAAACCATACTCACCTCTGGTTGATTCGACAAAGGATACATCTGAAATGAACTGTTTCCAAGCTAAAAATAATATATTGTTATTATATTAAATTGATTACTTATTTGTGGAACATATAAACATATATAAAATTCACCAGGAAAATTTCAGCTGTAAGGAAAGAGACTACATGTTAAATTGGAATCAAGGAAGGAGTTTATGAAACTTGGTGGTAGATTGTTAGGACATTAAGCTAGACTTTATCTTTGAAGGAAAAATGGAGTAAAATACTTCTTGTTCCCTGTACTATCTGCACATAATAGACAATTTAGGACATCTGTTGGGGGATAATATTCCAGGCTCCATTCTGCCCTAAGTCCTATCTCTTTCCTAACAGTAAAGTCTCATAATAACAGCACCTAGCTTGGTCTCCACGAGTATGATAAAGGTATTTCATATCAAAATTAGTAGTTCCTTGTCCCTTTGCAATACATTGCATATATCATGACAGATCAAAGTCTCTACAATTTTGGTTCCTTTTGTCACATCCATGCTCAAAGAACAGCATTGGCTTCTACATCTATATCAAGCTTTCCTTTACCATTCATGGTTTTAAACTCCTGTAACATTCTCTGAAATACTACCAGATATCTCATCATTGACACTTAATTGGAAATGCCAGGAAATTGATTATTATTATATTTTTTATTTCTCCAAGCAGTTCTTCAGAGAGTGAACAACAGTGACTGTATTCTTCTTGCCATTCAAAATTTGGGCTAACAGTCAGTGCATAGATTTTGGATTTAAACAAAAGACCAGGAAAGAGACAAAACCATATAATCTGGGAGCAGGATAATAAACTTGCCTGATACTCTGTTTCTACTCTTTTAATATGTGCATTTCTAATATCAATGCCCCAGAGTTGTGCATGTTAATTTATAAGACACATACATAGTGTACAATAAGCTTTATCTTTTCTCTTTCTCTTTGTTTTCCTTACATTGCTATGTACACATTATATATCCAATATATATTTACCAGAAAATAATAAATAAAATTACACTGAAGATTTAAAATTAGTACAAAAAATGAAAGTTACTGTAATTCATATCTAGTTGATTGTCATTATTTCAGATTTAGTACAAAAATGAAAGTTACTGTAATTCATATCTAGTTGATTGTCATTATTTCAGATTGAAAAGAGAAATAATGATAATGATAGTGAATATTTATTTGGTGCTTACCACCTCTTATATGGGACTCTCAGCATTTTACATGTATTGACTCATATAATACTAACAAGGACCCAATTTTCTTCTTAATAACCCTGTTTTGCAAATGAAAGGACCAGACATTTTTTACAATAGGGGTAAATATTGATTATACACAAAGGTTATTTTAAGATATATTTCAATTCTTTTCCTACAATTTTGATATTGATAATATAGTTTTCACAGCCAAATGATTCTTGGAATTATCTTAGGAACATATTCCCATTTATGTTGCAATCCAAGTTTTCTCACCCAAGAAATTTCTTTCAACACCAGCTTCGAAGTTCTCTCCTAACTCTAGTACCAATTCTCAGAAACAATCTTATTTCCTTTCTCTTTTACTAATCATATTATTCTCTCCTTCCCCAGTTAAATTTATTCTACATTGATTTCCAAGATCCTCTGATATTGAGCTGTTCTAAACCCCTAACTTTCCATGCTCTTAATTTCTCCTGCATACATATAATTTATAGAGTAGCAAAGGATGAAAAGAATAATGAATTTCTACTCTAGTGCATCCCCTTAATTTGTGCCTCCTATTCTTTTCATTTATACTTTTCTCTTTTGCCTAAAATGCATATCACTCATTTGATTTGTCTATCAATTTACTTTTCTCTAGTCAACCGCAATATGTTACACTGAATAGTAAAGATACTATTTTTTCTTAATGTATTTTCATTAAAAACTGCCTCATTTTAACATCTTCTGAAGGATATAGATCTAATCATTCAATGCATTTTACTTAAATAATGGGAAGTTATTATTTAAAACATTTGCAAAAGATTGAAGGAAACAGGGAAAATGCACATCTCAAAGAAATTAAATCATCGTGTTTATATAATAAAATACAATTTAAATTATGTATGAAAGCTAAGTTTTTCTGTTTGAAAGTAATATTTGTTTCTTACAGGTTTGTTGGATTTTTACTTACTAAGAGATGAACTCATTAGGTAATTTCCCTTAATTCTGAAGCAAAGGTGGTGTTCAGTGCTTGAATGCAGTCAGAATAAATTTTTAATTTCACTGCTAAGCACTAATGAATTTTACCACGCATTTAAACTCTGTGCTATGAGGGTCTTGGTTGTAGGACTTCCCTGCTTTCTCTGCAGAGGGGAGTAGTCTCTAATGATTTTTGAAATTCAAATGAAATAAAATCATCATTGTTATTTACGTTGAAAAATTTTTTTTTTTTTTTTTGTCTATCTGAAAGTTGTGTATCTAATGGTCTACTTAATTTCCATGTGGCATTTAAAGTGGTTTACCTGGAAGATTATAGCCCTTGGCTGCTTCTGAAAACAGATGTCTTAACTGGGTTTTAAGAAATGGAATCTGAGTCAAAGTTTATAAATTAAAATTCAATGGTAAAATAAAATGAAAATAAGTAAGTGAAGAAGATATAATATAATAATGTGCATTTTTATACTGGCCTCCATATGGTGCCAAGGACAAATGTTCCTTCCATCCTGCTGGATTGTCTTCTGAGCAATGGTATAAACTACTGTGTCTCAGACAACCCATTTGGAAGGAGAAGATAGACAGATTTTCCACATTTCCATAAATCAGAGTGGTCTCTTTAGGCCTAAACTCCACTCACATCTGGATTGTATATGCAGGGCACTAGGCATGAGTATCTCACTTATGTTAACAAAGATACAATGAAAGCAAATAATAAGGTCTTGGGATTTGCAATGATTGTAGAGCCTGGATGGAAAGGGTGAAACATACAAGCATAAAGACTGTGATGTTGCCTGATTTCTGTTGATGGCACCAAAGCTGACATAAAGGAGATGGTTGCTATGTTTGGCTTACTGCAAGTTAAGGAATGCTATGAAAGCCAGAGCTCTTTTCTTGAAGTTAAGATATTCAGAAGCCAAAAAGCAGATCCTGTTGCAAATAAGATCCAGAATTCGGTTATGAGGGTAGAAGGGCTTTAGTTTTTAGAGACTTGCATGTCAATAACAGAGCCCTGGAGAATGGGATGCTGAAATCTGGGATAGGGACCTTTAAGGTTGAGTCTGAGAACCTTGAACACCCAAATTCCCTGAAACCTCTGGGTGAACAAAACTATCTCCCTTCTCTGTTCCAGAAGAAAGCAAATTCTATTTGTCAGGAAGTTGTGCAATAAATTCACCTGAATCTGTTTCCTTGAAAAAAGTGATGCTTATTTTTTTTATGATTCAATTTATTCTCATTGTGCCTCATTGTTTCTAGCCAATAACAAGGGTCAGGTCACAGCACAACTCCAGAGGTGAGTCCATAATTTTCAAGTCCAAAAGTCCATACATTTCACTAGAGTGTATTAGGTATTGTCCAATTTCTAGCTATTGTGATTGATAATCAATGAATATTAGTGGGTAAGTAATATATACCTCAATATTATGTCTTTCCTAAATTCAAGATGATTTTCTCATACATTTGATTATTGTTTCTCTATTTTCTTAAATTTAAGTTGATTTTCTCAAATTGCTCATTTGATTAATGCTTTTCAACTTCTAGAATACCACTTATATATGTTTATTCTTCTCTACAGCTCTTATCTTACAGAAATATCTTTATTTCTTAAACATTTGCATTGACTTCTAGGGGAATTTTCCAGATGATTGCATAATTCACTATTTTTAAGCAAATATCTGCCCTTCAAAACATCATTGATTCTTATAATTTTAATTTTAAATATATATATTTAAAAAATTGTAGCTATATGTGTATTTGTGAGTATATATATGTATATATATGTAGCTATATCTATAATTTAAATCTATATCTATGCCTTTATCAATATCTAGAGAAAGATTCAAAATAAAACAAATTCTTTTATACCACCAGACCTGTTAAGAAATAGAACATTGCCAGTACCTTTCAAGTGACTTGAATGTCTCTTCCCCAAAGTATCTCTTCTTTCTCTCTCAAAAGTAAATAATTCCTGAATTATGTGTTAATGCTCTCTTGTTTATTTTTACATCAGTAGCATAAATATATATACCTATATCCTGAAAAAATATATTGTCTAATTTTATCTGTCTCTGACCTTGAATCTTCTATGAATGACTTCTTTCTTTTAAAATTATAATTTTGAGTCTTATGCATCAGGTTTGAATGTGTTTTCTTACCTCATTTTTTCTGTATTTTTATATGAAAAACATGCAATTTATTTATCCATTCTTCTATTATTAAACAATTGCATTATCTGCCATTTATTATCCTTTCTTCTTTTATTTTTACTATTGTTAAAATTTTATAAATGTAAACAAAGCTGCTCTGAACATTCTTGAAATTATCACTTGGTGGAAACCTACAAAAGTATCTCATATATAAATAATACTTGAATTTTTGCATTGTGCTTTTAATATTTCCCTGATTATCAACTGTCTTTTCAGATGTTTACAGGTGATTTGGATTTTCTCTTCTGTAAAATGCCTGTTTTATAATTTGACCATTTTTTCAAATGGATTCTTTACTTTCTATCTCATTGGGGCTTGTTTATATATTACGGATATTAATGCTTTTAAGTCATAGCTTTATATATAACTTATTCCAGTTTAGGGATCTTTTTGCACTTCTCTTTATAAAGGATTTTTATTGACTAAAAATACCTAAAGGATTTTTAGTAAACAAAGTTCTTAATTTGAAACAGTAAAATCTCCACTTTATCTTTACAGATATCTTTGTGTTGTTGGTATTAGGTCAGTAAAAATAGTAAAAAGAATTTATTGAGAAACGGGGGGAAAAGAACAGAGCTTGCTGAGAAATGGGAGCAAAGGACAGAAACAGTCCGTTAACAGTAACACAGAAGATTCCTTCCTCCAGTCACCAGAAGTAACTGCTATCCTGTCTTTTAATAATATATTAGTTTTAACTATTTTCAACTTTATAAATATGGAATAATAGAATATTTACTCTTTCTGTCTGTCTTCTTTTGTTCAGCATTATAAGATTTTGACATTTTTCCATATCATGGGGAACAATGGTTCTTTTATTGCTTTGTTATATTTTATGTATAAATATACCACAATCTATTTCTTTGTTCTACATTTGGTTTATTAAAAGTTTGGGGCTCTTCAAACAATGTTCTCAGAGGTTTTTTTCTTTTGGTGAATCTACGTAAACATTTCTGTTGAGTGTATATCTACGATTAGATTTCTAGGGCATAGAAGTATAGTATGCCCAATTTTAGTCAATTATTTTCCTAATTTATAAATTGGTTGAATCATTTTTCAATCCATCAGTAATGCATATGATTTCAAATTCTCTACCTTCTTGAAAGCATTTGTTACCTTTAGTCGATCCATCTGCTGGCTGATACTTGAAAATCATTCAATGACTCAAGTATAAGGCAACACTGAATATCAGTCTCACTTATGAACACTTTTCCCTTCTCTGGTATCTCAGGTACTCCAGCTTTGGCTACTTTGTTGGCACTGTGATGCTCCAAAGAGTAATTCTACCTCTACTGCATACCCCAGTTTCCTGGGATGTCCTTGTTAAAAGGTCTGGTCAGATGCAAGTTATAACAGAAAAATCCATGAATTTATGGGATGTTTTATTCATCATCTTGTTATTAACACAGCACAGAGTCTGATCAGGTATCTTATTTCATAGTAAAAGAAACATAGCCGGGGGAAGCGGCTGTGACTCAATCAGTAGGGCTCCCGTTTACCATATGGGAGGCTCCGGGTTCGGTTCCCAGGGCCTCTTGGTGAAGGCAAGCCCGCCCGCATGGCGTGGTTAGCTGACCCAGCGAGCACAAACAGCAAGGGGGGGGGGGATAAATGAATAAATAAATAAAATCTTAAAAAAAAAAAAGAAACATAGCCGTGCACACATTATCAAGGAATTCACTGTTCTTACCATGTACTCATTACTCTGTAGTAACTTGTGTAATAGATTGGTGGAATACCTTACTGAACATTAAAGATAACTCCTTGAAAATCTGGGGCTTAATTTTTAAGGAAAATTGATCAAAAAATGCTGTTTCTTCCACAGCCAGAATTAACTGTTATGGGTATCAAGGGATGTAAGTGTAAGTAACTCCATTTACTTCCAAACTAAAACCCCACTTAGAAATTTTTTCTTCCTGTCCCACCATTTCTAGCTTAGCGAATTTGTAGGTCTTAGATATAAAGAGGTTATGCTTTCATTAAGGAACACAGCAGTGATTTTATTGAATTGGTATTTGAAAATACCACCTGGACACTTTGGATTCCTCATATCTCTATTAAACCAACAGAAAAGAAGGGGCTGAGTTCATTGTTACTAATGACCATGGGAAATTTGTTGGTTGAATTACAATGAGGACACAAATGAACAATATCTCCAATCCATAGAAATCTCTAAAACGGCTTTTAAAAATTTCAAGACAAATGGTAAAAGATAATGGAAAAATAAATCTACAAATAATGTATGTTATAAAGATTTACTAAAGTCACGTGACCAATTACAGCAACAAGGACAGTTGTAGCAATTCATTTTTGTTGTTTCTTAAATTTATATATGCATATATTTGTGAGTATGTGCATCTTGTTCAATAGAAATAGAAAAATGTTTTTATTTTATTAATGAATTCTATAATATATAGAAGGGTGTTCATAAATGCTTAGTAGCCAAAAGGGTTAAATGTCCCACTCATTTATCTACTAGTGTCTACTCAAAAAGTTCACCCTGATGGAGTTTCAATTAAAGGCCATGGCAACTGAAAGAATAGAAGGTCACCCTGGAATGTAGGAAACAAGCCCTCCGGTCTCAT
>JAKSZT010054356.1:463461-545035 GCA_026826555.1 Tolypeutes matacus | reverse complement strand
GGACCCAGAGCCTGACCGGCAACATCACCCTTCTAATCTTTTTATTGTGTACTGGGACAGAGATTCTAAAAACTCTATTTCTGCTCTACCAGGTGGCATAATGTTATTTTTCCCAAAATAGATGGAAGAGGAAGGAAAAGTATTTCCTTAAACTGCCAAAATAAAATGTTGAAGTAAGGATAAGGAGGACTTGATAAAGGAATATGAGGAGAATGGAGGAACTATGAACATGGGGAAATAAATTAAAATTGACCAACCATGAAGAGGTTTGGGCAAATGCTAAAGATTACACATTGACTGTCACACCAGATGGATATTGAGACTTAGATTTGAATAGATGCCTATTTCACAAGGCCTAGGGAGAAACTCCAAAATGCCCTTTCTATGAACTACTGCCCTTTCTGAAAACATTGACAGCACCACACTTTCCTTAAGGTATTCTTGATCTCCAAGTTTCTAAGAGTGTAAATCGGAGGACTGAACATAGGAGCAATGATGGTATAGAAAACAGCAAACACTTTATCTTCTGGAATAGTTATGGGTGGTCTAATATAAAAAAAGAAAACAGTCCCAAAGAACAGAATCACAACTGTTATGTGGGAACTGTAAGTGGAAAGAGCTTTGCTCCGGCTTTGTGCAGGGTAAGCCCTGATGGTGTGTAATATCAGAAAAAAATATCACAATCAGGAAAGTTACCGAAGCAACAATATCTGAATTGACTATTACCAGGAGACCAATTCTGTATGTATCAGTGCAGGCCAGTTTCAGCAAAGGATACACAAGTAATGAACTATCTCATTGGGACCACAGAAGGGTAAGAAGATGGTGAGAAGAAACGGACTGGCTGAGTGTACAAATCCCCCAGCATAACAAGCTATGATGATGGTGTGACACCTCTGCTTGTTCATTATGACGGTGTGGTGCAGGGGCTTGCAGATGAACACATTGATGGCCCTGTGAGGATAAAGATCTTGATGCCTCCAAAGAAATGTGTGGAAAAGAGCTGTGCTGTGCAGTTATTATAGGAAATGGTCTTCCTTTCTGCTACTAGTCTGTCATTAGTTTGGGTGTCACTGAGGAAGTGTAGCAAAGGTCAGAAAGTGAGAGGCAATTAAGGAAGAAATACATGGGCTGATAATTAACTGACTGTGTGAAACAGAAATCATCATGAGCAAGTTTCCCATCCAAATAGCAATGTAACAAAATAAAAATAATACAGAGTATTTCAATTTGCTTGTTTCAGCAAAGTCCCAAGAGAATAAACACAATGACATTATTCTTATTTTCCATGGCCCAGTGCAGTGACAATGCTTAACAGAACTTGAAAAGACAAAATTAATAAGTCAATGTCAAAAGTGTTTATAGAGAATATTTATAACAAACATATCATAAAATTATATTTAATTGGCATAATTCCAGTGTTTCAGTAAATGAAAATCTGATACTAAGCAAAAGTATCTTCTCTGATTAATGTCATGATGGTTTCCATAAATCTTTCAGAACATTATGTTCAATCTTGACATTAATTGAAATTAATGCATTGAATCAGTAGTTAAAATCATTTAAAATATTATTAGGTGGCAAACACTTTCCAATTCCAATGAAATATATAATTAATTACATAGGGAAGGGTTAACTCTAGGTCCTTTCAAACTCAAAATTTTTAAAAATGTGCAAGTATAAGTTATACAGTGTTTTTTTAGAAAGATGCAGAAGCAAAGGTAAAATGTTAATGGTGGTCAGCAGTGGAATATATACCTCAAAATAGTTTTTGAACGTGGTAGAAAATAAAATGAAAGATAAACATAATGATACTATATATTTAATAAGTTGACTAAAAATCTCTCTTCAGGAGGCAAATACAATTGGCTTGACTTATTTTTTTTATTTCTTGACCTTTTTCTTAGTGATTTGTGAGATTAAAATGTTGACATTTTATAGCAGAAATGAATTTATTTATTTAGCCATTATTATTTTACAGTACTTAAACCTGAAAATGTTAAGCATAAGGCTTTTTGAAAGTTTTAACCATACAACATCAATGTCTGATGGCAAACACGTGGCACAATTGTTTTTCACTATAAATTTTGACCACCAAAATACATCATTAATGTATTCATTAGTTTTTTCATTAAAATTTGTAATATATTCTGTTCTAATCTTGTAGCTGTCTTTTTTTCATCAATTCATTTTTAAATTCCCTCCTCAAAACTCTCTTTTACATATTAACTTGACCATTGTCAAATTCAAAATAAAAAACTCCATTGCAACAAAGATGGAACCTTAAAAAAATAATTCTAAATCTTAAAATTGTACATTTCAAATTAATTTTTTTATCTGATAGATAAACCATTGGGAGTAAGATTTCTCAGTATATGTCCAATTATGCTATGTAAATATTTCCTTACTTACACGTGAAAAGACAATTTTTATTTTAAAGTGGTATTTAAAATACTGGTTTGGAAAACTTAAATTAATTGCTTATTGATTTGAATGGATATAAACAATAACATTATTTTATATATATATATGCATGGGAAAAAAACAAGCAAACGTAAATTTCTTTCCCTATAGTCCCTACCTTCCAAATTAAAATGAAAAAATGGTAAGTAAAAATCTAACCAAACTAGAAGAAATACATATTGCACTATAACAGAAATAAATAACTTTTCATGTATATATTATAAATTACATTTTCTCTAAAAATGCTAATTTTTATTTCTTTTGAAATGTGCATTTTCACTCTTCCAGCCTTTGCAAACATTTCAAATAATAACTTTCTATTATGGAAGTAAAACACTATGAGTCCTTTATTCCATATCATTCAGCAGATTTCAAAGAGTGAGACTTTTTTAATGGATTTTTGCTAAATTCATGAAGAAAGTAATAATTTTTCAGAAAAGTATGGTTTACATATGAAATTAAGCTTCTGAAGAAACTAAGGTTAGTAAAGTACTCAAGCAAAACTAAACATGCATTCTGTCTGCATTTATTGCTACAAAGTTACTAACACTCCTAATTAAATTATTCTGATATTATAAAAAAACAATTTTTATAAATGGTTATTTGAAATCCGGTTTTCTCCAATTCCAAAGCTACAGATGATGCTTTATTTCACTTCTTAGAATTCTTCCCTTTTGATTTAACTTCACCCTTAAACTAATAATTCACCACATATAAACTGCCACCTATTTTCTAGCTCCTTAACTGTAGATTGGAAAGGATCCCTACTTTCTACTCCTGACAGTGCCATCAGTGGGCATTGAGGGTTGGTAATCATGGTAGCCAGTGCTATCAGGAGTTTATTTGTTCTTTCCATTTAGGTCTTCTCACTACTCTGGTAAGATATGAATTCACTTTTTCTTGATCAATACTTCACTGACTTTCTACTCAAAAACTTAATAATGTTTTCTTCTTAAATGAATTTTCCAGACTGCTAAGCATCATTTCCCTGTCACTGACTGTTCTGCATGTCTGTTTAGAATATCTTATCAAACACTTCATGAGAAACTCCTTGAATTTATTGCTGTCTTGATCTCAAAACAAATAACTCAGTGAAAATCAGAAAGTATTCCTGTATTTAAATTTAACTATTTTGACCTCCATTATCTAAACAAAGAAGTCAAAAATAAATTCAGTATATATCACACATACAGGCCAGATATTGGAAGTGAAGGGGCATAATTCACCACACAGGTTCTTTTGCTTCTGCTTCAATTGTTTTGGGACCATTCTTACACTTTCCTCACTGAAATGCTGGTTATTCTCCTACTGCTCAGATTATTTCATTTCAGCTTCTTGAATTCATATTTCCCTCACTGGTAGTACTATTGATAATGTGTACCTTCTAATTCCTCTGATCTTTTGTAAAAGAAAACCATGTACTAGCACCTGTTCTTCAACATGTTCCCACACAAAAAAATGGGATGTTATATACTCTAAGCAACAGTTTGAAGGCAAGTAAAATAATTTTAATACTGAAATGAGTCAAATAAAGATCTGAATTTCATTACTGAAATTATTCCCAGAGGGTTCTAACTCATATGGCTAACTAAATACTGGGTAAAGTATAAATTGTAAAACTACATTTTTATTATTTCATGGCATTGACTTTTCCTTGCATGTTGTTTGGAATTACCTTCTCAAATAAGTAACACACCTGTGCATTTCCTTTATATACACATTATTAGACACCAGCAGAGCTATGATAGAATGTGGATTATAACAGTATCCAAGCCTCTATTAGCCCAGCTGTGTGGATTCATGCATCTTAATCATTAGACATTTTCCCTGGGTCACAATGATTGAATGTTCCTGCTCTTTATGAAAGTTTTTTTTTTGTGAAAACAAATTTTGGGGGCTTTTGCTTTGAGGGCGTTTTCCTTTTTATAATCTCTTTAAACTGGCTGAGGAGAAAAGAAAAGTCTTGGCCCTCATATTAGTCACATCTTTTCTCTAAATGTGGCCTCATTGTGTTCTCTGAGAGGATTAAAGTATGTTTTGTTTATTTCTATTTATTATTTAAGAAGATTTCCTGAAAAATTATAAACTTAGATCCTTTGTGGACATAGAAAATACCCGTGAGAAGAATTTGAAAAAACATATACATATACGGCTGAATATTATTTTCTCTCTCTTCTTCTCTTAATCATTTCTACATGATTTTCCTTTGCTTCTTTTTTCACAATGCATCCAAAGTTGGAACCTGACTTCCAATGTGCTGCATTAGGATAGTAAGTAATAGCAAACATATTTGAGCACTTACTGTGTCGTCTAAATACCAAATAATCTCATTCAGTACTCAGTTACCCAATGAAATGGCCACTAAGAACTTCCATGATAAAATGCTTTCTAAGGTCACCAGGTAAAATAGATTATCCATAAAAGCCAGAGAAATAGCTAATTAAAGAAGGGAAGGATTTTATTCAGAAAGGGCCATAACATAGGCTTTGGAGATTATGTCAGTGATCTGCTTCTTGATTTAAGTGGAGGTTTTGGGGCTATATTAACTGTAACTCTTTTCTTTTTCCACTTTTCTTTATATATTCTATTGCATAATTTAATGGGGTAAGAAATATGCAAGACAAGCCTAAAACAATTATCCAAGTCACAGAAGCAATCCAGGATGTGAGCTTTGATATGCCTTTAAAGAATTAACTTTAAATAATTCTAAGTTGTTTTTTGTTTGTTTGTTTTTACTGTCCAGTCAATTCCCTAAAAGTCTAGGGAAACCTTTTAGGTATTATTATGCTTTTCTATTAGATGCTTCCCCCAGTCTAGGTAGTGTTCTCACAGTTGTTCTTCCTCTTTACAATGAAGAATTTCTTCCCTGGGATACCCTCTGGATTTCTACCTCTTTCTCCTTGCAGACTTGTCAGGGTCTCTGCCTCTGGATCTTTATATCTTTACTTCACATCCAGAAATGATATTTGCATCCATGGATTTTCTACTCCCAAAAACGAAAAAAAAAGTATGTTTTTCTATTCTGGCTTCTTTTAAAAATATCAATTAAAATGCATATAAAATGTATTATCCCCACAACTAGATACGAATACTTTTAATATATTTTATATGTACACAATTTATATAAACAAAATTGGGTTCACACTATATATACGTATTTTCAAACTGCTTTTTCAATCATCATAGTATCACTAAATCTTCAAAAAGTTAGAAAATCAGGAAAAAGAAATAATTTCTCTTTCCTCTTTCCACTGATAATTTTAACATTTTAGACTATTTTAATCTTCTTTTTGATCTTTGTATTTCCCTTAAATAAACACTGTAAGTGCTTTATTACTTTATACCTTGATTTTATCCCACAGATTTATTAATTAAAGTTATAACATTTAATCTTGTGCATTACATTCCTGATAGATACCATCTTCCTTAGAATAATTCAGTTTCTTTGTTAATATAATACGAAACCTTAATAAAATGCTATGACAATTGTATGTTATAATCAATGGAATATATAATTATCCAAAAAATAATTTTTCTTTCTCATAGCATCAGTTACAAGGGGAATTATGGTTTTTTGAAGTGATTTTCTTTAGGAAATTTTTAATAGGTATAGTAAAATATGAGGGGCCAATGTAAACATAGTAGACAATAATTGTCAAAAATAAGGTTAGTAAATATAGAACAGAAGCACAGTAGGGGCAAAGACACTGAAGGGAGAGAATCTTCTTTGAATAAATACTGCTGGTAAACAGCAGGAAAAATAAGCCTCACTAGGATTAGTCATAAGACAATTTGGGGATATATCGTGTATTAGTCAGGGTTCTCCACAGAAATAGCACTGACTGGATTTATGTATAATAATAAGTGATTTATTATAGAGATTGTGTCACATGACTGTGGGGAATGGCAAATCTGAATTCCATAGTATAGACCATATTTTGGAAACTGATGACAGTAAAATTGACTTTCTCTATAGAAGTTGGCTGGCTGAGGTAGAAACAGAAATCCATTATTCTGAGTTCTGAGTTTCTCAGTTCTGCCATTAGGACCTAAAATTGCTTGGATGAGGAAACTACCTTCATTGCTGAGGGCAATCTCCTTTGGTTATTTTATATGCAATCATTATTGGTTGTAATCAACTGAATATAGAAGGAAATCCATCTAAGAAATACCTTCACATTGTTAAATCAGGGTATTCTTCCTTGACCAACCAACTGGAATCCATAACCTAGTCAACTTGAGATATGAAATTAACCATCCCAGCCCAACCTTTGTCAATTTGGCACACATATACATCTTCTTTAACCATTCCTTTTTTTTTTTTTTTTAATTCATCTTCTTTATTGTTAACCTCAACATCACTCACAATATTAGCCTCAAAATTAGTGCTTTCTCCCTCCTCTGTTTCCCTTCCAAAAACATGTTTTTTGCTATTCTGGCAATTGTTTTGATTTTCCCATTTTTAATTTCATAAATGTTCTGAAATAATGATATAAGTTCTCTACACATTCTTCCACATGCTTGTTTTTGTGGTTTAAAACCTCAGCCCGTTCTTTTTTTTTTTAATTAATTTATTTTTTATTGTGGATAAAAATCAAATTTTTCACAATACATACCAATATTTGTAAAATGATATATAAATATATATGCATATATGTGCATTTGCTTACAAAAATGTTATATATATATAGCATTATATATATATTTATATATTTTTATATATTTTTATATATATATTCATATATATATATATATATATATATATATATTTTTTTTTTAAGGTGCTTAGATTACCTAAATATTACACGGAAACTACAGGGATTCCCATATCCCCACCTCCCACACCTCCCACTGTATCCCACACAAACATCTCCCACAAGTGTGGCCCATCACCCTAAATGGACCTACACATTCTGGGGTTATGCCATCAACCTTAGACCACAGTTCACGTCATAGACACATAGTTCTGAATGGTGTGTGCTGATTTAAAATGGCCTACATCCATTGCCACAACGGCACTCCGGATAACCTCCAAGTCCTGAAAAAGCCCCTGTATTTCAATGCACATCCCCTCCCTGCCCCGAAAGTGTCCAGTGGCCACTGGCTCCACCTCACTGTTATAATTTCTTCCATTGCTAGAATCACCATATGTGTACAACAGAATACCATCAAGTCCATTCTAGTCCATAGTTCTTCCCCCAATCCTGAGGGGACTGGGATGGTGATGTCCACTCCACCTCCAAGTGAGAGAGGGCATATATCCCATGGATATGGTGGGTGGGATGATCCTGCCTGCAGATGCAGGCCCTCTCCATTCCCTGGGCTGGTCATTGCCCATCATTGTCTCCTCACCAGGTGACTTGGATGAGTCCATTGAGCTGTAGGGTAGGAGTTGCAGCTCCACCGAGATTCCACGCACACCTGGCACATAGGTAGGCCAGAGGCTCCAGTCTCTGGAAGTATACCTAAAAACTCCAGCATCACATATAGGTTTGAATAGAAGGGACTGATGGACCATGTGCAGGGAGGACTTATTTGAGTCCAATTCTGTCACTCTCAGGAGCACAGATTCCAAAATAGAGCTCACTGATAAGGCATCAGTGTCTGGGGCTATCCCCCCTTATATAGGACCAGGGTGTCTCCAGAGCCCTCAGGAGCCCCTCTGTGTGGGGTGATATGCACTTTGATGTTCTATGAGATCCTCCTGAGGTGTGCGTAAGCGTTACCTCTGGGATGACCTCCTGACTCTCTTTGAAGTCTCTTAGCCACTTGGACTCATTTGTCTTTACCTTTTCACCCTTTTATTCAAGGTCTTTTCCAGTCATGTTGCCAGTTGACAGTTGTTATTAATTCCTCGTTGCCAGGGAGGTTCATCCCCGGGAGTCATGTCCCATGTTAGGGGGAAGGTAATGCGTTCATATGCCGAGTTTGGCTTAGAGAGAGGCCACATTTGAGCAACAAGGAGACTCTCAGGTGGCAACCCTTAGGCACCCCATAACAGTAAGCTAAGTTTCAGTTACAAGAGCAAAGACTCATAAGGGTAGTCATCAGCAACAAGAACTCATCAGTGGGCCATCCTCTTTTGACAAACACTGTCCCTACAGTCAGAGGACTGTTGCTTCTCCCTTGGAGAATGTGGCAGAGCTCTCCAGGCTAGGAATTCAGATTCCCTTATTTATTGAGTGATTTTCCACTCACCGTGACCATGCCCCATCCTTTGATCATTTGAACAATTTTGTATATCTTTCATGTATATTCAGATGAACTTACTCCCATGAATCCCCCCCTCCCAGACACCCCCCACCAATAATCCCCTGCAGCACCCATTGTAACCCTTCTGTGATCTAAATCTTCCATGAACATGTAACCCATATAATATTCAAATACACCTAATGGGAAAATGAAACAACAATGATAAGCTTACATGCAAGAGACAAACATAAGGAAACTCAGGAAAACAAACAAACAAACAATCAAACAAAAAACAAAACAAAACAAAACAAAATATAATTAGCGGATTGGGAAATTAAAAAAAATGGGGAAAAAAGCAAAAGAAATGCCTTTTTAAAAAAATATTATTCTTTTTTTCCTTTTATCACCATGTTATCGGATGTCCAGTGTGCTGTGACACCTTCCCCCTCTCAATCCCAAGTGTCTCCCAAATTTTCATTTAATTTTCAAAGAAGTTTTGTGTCACAGCAAAGTCACACACGGAATACCAGAGACTCCCAGATAGCAAACCAACCTCCCCTTCCCCACCCCATATTAAAACCCTTTTTTTTTTTTTTGGATTTTAACATTGTTATAACTGTTATACAGATAGCAAAATATAGCAACTAAACATTGTCAATGATTTACAGTGTAGTTTACAATTTAGACGATACAGTTTAATAAGTTTTGATGATATTTACCATGTCCTGTGTCCACTATTTTAAAGTAATGAAAAACCTTTCCCATGACCACTAAATACCCCATTAGATCTTAAATGTTCCTTCCTCCCCACCCCTCTGGGGCATATGACACCCTCCTGTCTTGACTCATGGAATGTCAAGATTCATAGTTAAACCATTCTTAATCACCAAATAAAGGTAGAAACATAGTCATACCTCCGCCTACATGATACACCTGCCCTTTGTACAACTAAAAATGCACCAACTTATTCCCTAAAAGAAGATACAGATTCTTGGGTGATATTCACTGGTATTCTTGACATACTTAAAAACTATTTTGTAGCATTCATATAATTTATGTTATATGATAAGAGGATAAGGGGTGAAAATAAAGATATTTGATACACATAGAATATATTTAGAACAAAATAAGGAAGAAATACTCTTAACAATAACATTTCTTGTTTCCACAATTGGTCATGTGTTCATGGAAGATGATAATAACTGCCATCTTCCACTACCCATTCTATATACCCATTACTCTCAGCTTCATCTCAGTTCATCTTGGTTCTTTCCTTAGTGGAGTGACCCAAACCTTAATTCCTGAAGAGTCTGGACAAATATTAGTGTTATCTGGATTAGGTTGCAATTTTACATTGGTTTTTATCACAGGGCATGCTAGAGTAAAACACACTCTAAGGAAGCCTGTACTCCTAGAATATTGCTCCTTAACCCCAGAATTATATGTCCGTAACCCCACTGAGTGGTACTAGTCCAATTTCTACTTGGTAGTCAGGATCAATCACTCAAGCCAGTATAGTCTCTCCCTACTTTCCATGTTGATTCAAAAACATGAGGGACTCAAAGTGACTGGGTGGTGGTCTTAACTTTCAATTCAATGGTATCATTATTATGTCAACTGGAGGAGTACTCCTCCTTTGGAACTAAGACCTCTAGTCCAGCTTACCTGGTTGCCAGGACAGGAAGCAAATATTTTGTAGTGGACTACTGAAGAAAGTAGTGAGTGGTGCTACTCATATGTCCACCTCATGATTTCTGGATGCATGAATTCTGGCTATGGGAATGTATATGATTTAAAGCAAATATTATATCCTGGGGAACACTACCCCAGGCCTGAAAGACATTGCCATCCATTTGGCCCCAAAATTGAGTGTTAAAAACCCCATTCCACTGTTCTGTAAATCCAGTTGTTTCAGAATGATGGAGAGCATGGTAACTAAGACCAGCGAATTCCATGATCATGGGCCCATTGCTGCACATTATTTGCTTTGAAGTGGGTTTCTCAATTAGGAGCAATGCTTTATGAAATAATATGATGCCAGAGAAGGCATTCTGTAAGTCTATGGCTGGTAGTTTTGGCAGAAACATTGCATGAAGAGAAGGTAACTTGCCTAATCCAGTGAGAGCAAAGCACTGCCCATTCCATAATGGAAGTGGTCCAATGTAATTAACCTACCATCATGTATCAGGTTGATCCCCTTGGGGAATGGTATCATACCAGAGTCTCAATGTTGGTCTCTGAAGCTGGCAGACTGGCCACTCATCAGTTCCTGTAGTCTAATTGGGCTTCGGGATTGGAAGTCCATATTGCTGAGCCCATGCATAACTTCCAACCCTACCTCCAGGGTCACTTTGTTAATGAACCCATTGTGCAATGACAGAAGTGGCTTGGGAAAGAGGCTGGCTAGTATCCACAGAAAGGGCCATCCCATGCAGATGATATTAAAATCTCCCTCTGTTGAGGTCATCCTCTGGTGATCTCTCACATGGGATAAAAATATCTTCATATTTTTCTCTCAATGAAAAAAAGGTCTACTTATATATCTCACCTGCAGACTTATTTGTTATCATCTTTGCAATCATGCTCCTTCCAACTCCTTGAATAGCCAGCAAAGCCATTTTCCACAACCCATTATCATTATGCAAATGCATCTCCAGTCATTTCTCCTTCAAAGCAAAATGAATGATCAGATGCATTCTTGAAATTCTGCTCACTGGGAGGATTTCCCTTCACTACTGTCATTTACGGATATCCCAGAAAGTTGCTGTAGTGCTGCCACTCTCCTCTATGGGTGGTTCCTACATTAATGTGAACCATCTGTAAACCAGGTCCAAAATTTCTCTTCCTCGTCAACTTAACGGGTCATAGGGAACTATGCAATCAGTCACTACATAAACTAAGAATGGGAAGACAATGTGGCAGGAATAAGGGCCATGGGCAATTGGAACACCTTGTGCCATTAGGGCCTACTCAAAGCCAATCTCGTATATACTATTTCTGTTTGATGGTGGACTATTGCAGTGCATACCAAACTTAATGGCTTGGTAGGTCAGACAATTTCCAGTTCATGATCATATGGTAATTTGGTGAACCATGGTTGAGTGTTCAGTCTCTTTTAAGGCTCAGTAGCAGGCCAAAATCTGTTTCTCCAAGAATAGTTATCTCAAATTGTCCCAGGGATTCACTCCAAAATCCAAAGTGTCTGTACTATGATTCTTCAATGGGGGCCTGACAAAGGCTGTAAATAGCATTTCTATTTGACACGGAGTTTCATTGGATCTTCTGGTCATACAGCCCAAGTGGCACAACAGCATGGCTTCAAACCTGGACAGAGCTCCTTTGTTACAGTCTTGACTCAAAACTAGTAGCTTTTTGGCTCACTTAGTAAATCGAACAGTATACCCAAATGAGGAGTACATCACCTAAAATTGAAACAAGGTCAACTAGTGTTGTGCCTCCCTTATAGTTATAGGAGTTGCCAGACTCAATAGCTTATCCTTCTCTATAGAAGGAATTATTTTGGATATTATATGGAAGTTCTTTAGGTGATGAGATGCAAAAACAGATAGCCAGACATCCAAGAATGCATAAAAGGACAGCTTGTTTAGATCTAAAAGCATGGAGAGAGAAAAGGAGAATGAGGGTAGTGGAGATGTCCAGGGCTTTCCTAACTTAGGCTTCTATGAGGGTCAGTGGAGATCTGGAGAAAGAGAAGAATTTGCATCTCTGGCTATTACCTTTCCTCTGACCCAGAGAAGAGAAACAGGGCAGCTTTAAACTATTTGGCATGAAAAGCAGAAGTGGCAAGGGTCATTTGGAGAAGTTGAAGCAGCTCTTATCAACCAAGCCATATTGAAGTACATGTCCTGCTTGAAGCTGTGAAGGGCAGAAGAAGCAAGGGCCATATGGAGATGTGGTGGGCTGTTCTTATCATCCAAACCATATGGATTTACAGGCCTTGCTAGTTGCTGTTGGTTAGGCTAACTAAGGCAAGGTTAACTGGGTTGGTTTTTCAAAGAGAATTTATGACTAGGAAAGATGATGAGGCAACAAATGTTATTTATTTTATACCATTATAAGGATATCTCAAAATTTCCTGCACCACTGAATGCCTAGAAATTTCATGGTGTTCACTGAAATTTTGTTGGTTTTATTTGGCATCCTTTGGAACACAAATATCTTACCAATAAGTCTATGGTAGTTGCTACATTTTTGCTCACTATGTGCAATCAATATAATGTTATCAGTGTAATGGAAAAGTGTGATATCAAGTTCCCTGTGGAGTAGATTATGCCATAAGTCCTGAGAGCTGGCAAATGCCTGGGGTACAAGAATGAAGGTAAATTGCTGGCCCTCCCAGTTGAAAGCAGTTTCTGCTGGATTTTACTAATAGTTATTGAAACAAAGTATCAGTCCAATAGCTACATACTAAGTAGCCGATGATGTGTCAATTTGCTCAAGTATTGATACCACATCTGGAAGAGCAGCTATAGTTGGAGTGACTACCTGATTAATTCAGTGACATCCTCCAAGATCTATAAGTTTTCTGCACAGACCAAACAGGAAAGTTGAATGAGGGTGGTGGGAATCACTACCCCTGTACCTTGCAAGTCCTTGATGGTGTCATTAATCATTGCAATTCCTCCAGGAATGAGTTAGTGCTTATGGTTTACTATTTTGTTAGGTAGGGGAAGTTCTAGTGGTTTCCATTTGGCCTTTTCTACCATCATAGCCCTCAATTCCCAGATGAGAGAAACAATGTGGGGATTCCTCCAGTTGCTGGAATTGGAATGCATTCCAATTATGCTTTCTGAAACTGGGGAAATAACCACAGAATGGATTTGGGGAGCTAACGGGCCATCTGTGAGATGCACTTGAACTAAAACTCCACTGATCACCTTACTTCCATTAGCACCTATTCTGGGTGGTGGGAACACAGAGACTTTTGGGTCTATTGAAATTAATGCCACTTCAGAACCAGTGTCCAGTAATTTCTTAAATACCTGATCATTTTCTTTTCTCCAATGCATAGTTATTCTGGAAACAGGCCATAGATCCCTTTGGGGAAGGCTGGGAGGAAGATTAACAGCATTCATTTTTGCAAGCAGGGTCTTTGCCCAAAGGAATTTTGACTTCCCTTCATTATACGTGTTTTGAGTCTATAAACTTTTTCAAATTTATTGGGATTGATTGAGGTGTTAGACACTCTTTTTGTGATTCAAGTTAGATTTTTGTTTGCTTTATTTAGAAATTTTCTGCTTATACAGATCAAGGAAGATTTTAATAGAATGCCCATCTATTTCACTTCTAGGTACCCCATCATGAAACAACCAGTGTCATATGTCTCTGTGAGTAAGACTATTCAGATTACTGCTTTAGCCCAACTGTCTACCATAGTCGCCACTCCTACTTTGCTTTTGAATTAAGAGCTACCACTTGGCATCTGCTAACCTAGGATCAGATCATTCTCATTGTATTTAGCATCCAAGTCTGTGGCAGCAGTTCCCACAGTAATATTTGAACTACAGAGTAAAGGGATCAAAGAGCTCTTCAGGCATGGGGCATCAGCCCTCACACACTGATTCCTTACAGTTGTGGTGAAAAGTATGTACTCTGGATGTTCCTGGAGTAGGTGAGCACATCTTAAAATTTTGATAAATTTACCAATAATTAATTTAGTAAGTCACTTGATTTAAAAAATAGTTTATCTGCATCTGGAAGAATGCATGGAAAACACAATTCCTCCTTTTATCCATAAAGAAATAGATGAGTTTGAAGGACTTTTCCTAAATCACATTAACAGGCAATGGCAGATCAAGACCACGACCACCCTTTATATTTTTACTGTGTCTTAGGTTCTTGCAATAATTCCTGAGATCACATTGATTTCCTTAACCTAGGGTTAAGTGTGATCCTGAAAATCAAGGGTTGTGTGTTTTCCCATTTTTATTCTTTTTAGATGTCAGGGTGAGTCAGGGTGAACATTTGTGTACTGAATGTCTGTTTCAGGATTTTGTCCAGTGTGGATTTTCTTCATGAATTTATTGCAACAGAGATGATGATTTCAGGTAATCAGAAACTTTAAATATGATGGCATTTCTATTCAGTACGCTTAACAGAGGCGCTTAACCTTTTGTGTAGCACAACCTGATTATTCAACATCTTCTCTCACGTGCTACAAATTTATTGTTACCTTCCATTGAAGCTATAATAAGGGTCATTGGTGCATAGTAATTTGCACCAAAGAAAAACTTTCTTTTTAACAGGAACATACCAGGACATGACCCCACAAGTATTTTTTGAGCTTGGTAAGGAAAGACAGTTGGTTCTATTCAAAGAGATAAAAGGTGGTGAAACAGGGAATGGAAGAATTATCTCTAGATGCAATCTGTCCCTCCAAACGTGCTGCCCTGGAAGGAAGTGCTAGAAAGCAGACCATAGGATACAAATGATGATAACTCCTGTCTTAGAATGGAAAGTGAACTGGGAAATAAAGTAAATTCCAGGAAGACATAAGAGTACTGGAAATCCATACAATGGAGGAAACACTTTCCCCAAAGATCTACTTTTTGCTCTTTTTCTCCCTAAATTATTTTTAATGTTGTAAAAACATTCTGAAGACTCTTTCTGAGATTTTCATTCAGGGACCCAATACTTAAAATAATGAGCTTACTGAAGTCTAATGACATTACTGAATTTTCAAGTTTCAGCACAGTGATACTCACTAGAAAGTACTATAAATACATAGTGCCTTTTCTGCCCTTGAAGAATAGATAATCATTTTTTTCTTATACAGGCCAGAAATATAAAAACACTTTTACGTTATAATACTGTTTACCTTTCAAAATTGACCTAAAAAAGAATATTTCATCTAAGTGTTCACTGTTTTTTTATTTTTTTAAGAACTTTATTCCCCACTCACCTGAGATGCCTACTTCATCTATCTGCTCATTATCTGCCAGCTGTTTGCTTTTTGTATCTGCTTGTTGTGTCAACTCACTGTGTCTATTTGTTGTGTCTACTCATCTTCTTTAGGAGGCACCAGGAACCGAACCCTGGATGTGGGGGTCAGGTGCCCAACCTCTTGAGCCACATCCATTTCCTGCACATTTTGTCTGCTTATTGTCTCAGTTTGTTGCAGCAGCTCATTGCATCAGCTCGTCTTCTTTAGGAGGCACCAAGAACCGAACCTGGGACTTCCCAAGAAGGCGGTGGGCACCCAACTGCTTGAGGCACATCCACTCCCTATGTTGTTTTTCATGGTTAGTGTGATACATTGGCATTTTTTACTATTGCAATTGATTATTTGCATTATTATTGCTATTATATGTTCACTTTAATGAACTATACTCAATGTGTTAGTGGAGATTGTATTTTTTCCATTGCTGTATCCCTAGCACCAAGTAGAGAGATAAAGTCATAATAAAGAATCGATAAAAGATAGTGATAAAGATAAAGATAGTGGTTACCAGAAGTTCTGAGGGGAGAAAGAGGGACGAATAGGTGGAACATAGTGCTGTTTTTTAGGACTTTGGAATTGTTTTGCATGATATGGCAATGACAGTTATAGGCCATTACACATTTGTCAAAACCTATAAAATTGTATAGTGCAAAGAGTAAACTGCAATGTAATCTATTGGCCTTGGATAGTGTCAATGATTCCATGTTTGTTCATCAGTTTTAACAAAGGTACCACACTAATGTATGAAGTTATTAATAGGGGAACTTGTGAGAGGCAGAGGGGATTGGGTATAGGGAATTCCCTATACTCTCTAAGTAACTTTTCTGTAATCTACAATTTCTTTTAAAATAAACTTTATTATATGAAAAAAAAAGAAGCCCTCAGAACTGTAGTTAACAGGACAAATATACAAATGGTCTCTCATGAACTAAAACAAATGTAGAATACTAGTACAGGGTGTTCATAAAAAGGTGGGTGGGGAGAAAATACACCAATTTTAGATATAGACTATAGTTAGCAGTGATATTTTGACAATGCTCTTTCATAGGTTGTAACAAATGTTTTACAACAATGCAAGGTGTTGATGGTAGGTTGATGTATGGAAGCCCTGTGTGATGAAATTCATATTTGCTTTGTAAGTTCACAACTTTTACTATATACTTATTGGTTATATATGTTCTGTTTAAATGATATTCTTCAATACAATTTTATTTAAATCAATCAATATATATATGTATTGAATGCCTGAATGACTTTGAAACTAAATCAACAATTTCAAAGTTCTAGTGTTTCATGTATTTTAACCTCCCACTCTAAATTATTAAATCCACAGCAGCCATGGGGCATGAAAACATCATAGAATTTTCCTTCTGGGCCTTTTTAGTGATAAAGATGAGAATGCTGCCTGCTTTGTGCTGGTCTTACTTTGCTATCTTGCAGTTCTCTTAGGTAACCTCCTCATTCTGCTCACCATCAGGGGCAGCTGCCTCAGTAAACAGCCCATGACTTTTTCCTCAGCTACCTGTCCTTCGTGGACATCTGCTTCACCTCAACTGTAGCTCCAAAACTGATCAAGGACTTACTGGCCCAGTGGAAGACCATCTCCTACAGTAGCTGCATTGCCCAGATGTTTTATGCCCACTTCTTTGGCACCACTGTCATCTTCATCTTAGTGGCCATGGGTTATGACCACTATAAAGCCATCTGCAGACCCCTTCACTATATGATCACAATGAGCAGACAGGTGTGCTATGCCCTGGTGATGGCATCTGTTATTGGAGCTTTTATCCAATAAAATTGGATAAAATTTTATCCAATTTTTGGCTGATTCTGTCAGTGACGACCAAGTGTTTGCCCTAGTTTACACCATGGTTGCTCCCATGTTCAACCCCCTCATTTACACACTGAGAAATACAGACATGAAGAAAGCCATGAGGAAAGTGTGGTGCTGAGATAAGTTGTTTGAGGGGAAATGATGCCCCTTGTGTTTAAGCCTTTTGGTCAAACTCACTCTTTTCATAGACTTGTGAATGTCAACGTATTCATCTGGGACAGAAGGGTGGTGTGCTTTTATCTACAGCTGCAAACCTCACAGCAGTAAGATCTGTTAGCCATTCTCTGTTACTTTACTTCTCTGAGCCAGTGCACAAAGGCAATGGATCAGAAGATCTCTTCCCTTCCAGCTCTGACATTCCAGGACTGATTTTGTCCTTCATGATTCCACACATAGTCAATATTATTGCCCTTTTATCTGGGCAAATTTAAGTACTACATGGCTTAGAAGTTGTGTTCTGCTTCAAGTAACACGTGATTGAGACACCTCTCATGGATTGAGAGAGGTCCTAGGCACTACCACTTTTTTTTTTTTGAGGATTCTATTATTACAACAGCAACAAAAAAGCAACACTAGAGAACATTGCAAATATTATTGTACATTTTAAGTCTTTACATTGAAAAAAAATGATGCCTTTAAAAATAAGGCAATTCAATGCAAGTATACTATTCACAGCATAATTATGGAAGTTATGAATATTTAAATTCAGTTATAAATCATTTGTACCATATCAGTGGTGTATTTCAGTAATTTGAAATTTCAAGTTGGATTGTGATCATCTTTCAATCCTGTAAATGTACTTCCATGACTGCATTTCTGGCTTCATTTTAAAAATACTTCATGAATATGCAATTGATTCTCTTTGTAAATGTGCAGCATAGACAATTTTCCACCTTGTGAGAAGTCCTGAATTTAGAAGGCACAGAGGTGAAGAGATGGAATTTCTGGATGTAATTTGTTAATCCTCATTGTCCATCATACAAATAGTATCTTTTGAGGTTTTCTTTCACCATTCAAACTATACAAAACTGTTTCCATTACACTTAGGGAATCCCTTTTATTAGGGAGAAATAAAAAATATTAGACAAAGAAACTAGTGAGACTGACTGAAAACTGGGATATACACCAAGATCACCTTTGGTTTATGAGGTGTTTCCTTCATTTATGCAGGAAGCTTCAAGCTGTGTGATCTGGATGATACCTTCAATATCATCTAGTGTCATCTACTCCCACAACACTCATGTGAAGATTATAACTAAGGCTTAGAAAATGGATGAAAGTTCATCAAGTTTGCAAATATGAATAGGACTGAACTGACATTCTATGGTACTCCTTCCTTTTAACTATGGCCTCCGTTTAGAAAAATGAATAATATACATTTAATGTATCATTATCCCTTGTGTAACAGAAAGCCAAGTGTTCATGTCAGGAGTATAACTGCAGAAATTAGATGTAATTATGAACATGTAAACAGCAGATTTTCCCTTCACAAAATTCCACATGTACACTGTTTGAAAAATTAGAGAACATAGAACCTTAAGGGGAAATACATAAATTATGAAGTATATTTAAAATGAGTCAAGAAAAATGATAGTGGGATCAATTCAAAGTCTAATTTTGATGTGGGTCTTGTGGTAATTACTCCCTGGAATGATTATCTACTTCAAGAAGTTGAATATCATTATAGATGTATTGAGGTGGATGGGCAATTGTTAAAATTTGTTTTGTTCCCCACTAAAAGTAAGTAGCATTTCAGGTTACTTGGTAAATGGGCTGGAATAGGACACCCAAATGAGGAATATATTGCTCTTAAATCCAAAGAGAGCAACTAGCTGTAATGCCTCTTTTATGGTTGTAGGTTTGACCAGATGCAACAAATTATCCTTCACATAAAGGTTTTCTCAACTTGCCCCACAACATTGTGCACCTAGAAATTTCATCAAGGTGGAAGGCCCCTGAGTGTGTTGGATTTATTTTCATCCTCTGGATGTTGAACATGATGTTCAGTCTACGTTTTCTTTTTTCTTTCACATACCTGTAACAGTTGAAGAAGTTTTCTTAAAATCTTCCTCTGTTGAGAATACTTATTACATTTTTTTTTTTACTATTTTTGAGATGATACAGCTTTTCTTCTTAAATATATCTAATGGAGAATCATATATTCATGGCATATATTAGTCATGAAATGTTAAGTGTCTGTCATGATTTGCTGAAGTCATTTTGCTAACATTGTGTTTAGCATTCTTATTTATATTTATGACTGAGATTGGGCCATAATTCCCTTTCTCATTTGGTTTTGATTTTATGTTTATACTGCTTTTATTAAATGAAATGATGAATATGTCTTCTTTATTTTTTATGAAGGCATTGGTGTAGGATTACTATCACCTCTTCCTTCATGGTTTAGAATAATAGTTTACTGCAGTAAAATTGTCCTTCATGTTTCAATTTTTAAATAAAGTTTAATTTTCCTTTAAGTGGTTAAAGAAACATTAAAATTTCCTTAAATATTGGATCAGTTTTGATATTTTTGCATTTCACTTTTTCCATTTTTGAATATGAATAGATTTTTTGTCAATTGTAGTTGTATTCTCAAATGCAGATCATAATTTTTATATAATACATATTGGTTGAAATGTGTTCATGAATTCAGTATTTTAAGTTTTAAAAAGTTACGAGATACATAAAATACATATTATGTAATGCTGCAGTAAGATCTGGTATTATTAATTATGGCAATTTTTTACAGCAAATTGTATTTTTCAAGCAACAATAAATGACCAATCATTATTTCACTACTAATCTACAATTTATTCTATCATATATAAAGTTTCCTGCATGAAGTTTATAAAGTCTATAAACATTCTTTTATAGGTTGACTCATTAAACTTTTCCACAAATGGTTTTCAGAAGTTTATTATTGTGCACAGTTTCACACCCAACTGCCATGCAATTATTATAGGAAATGGCTTTCTTCTATGCCAGTAGATCAAGCATTAGTTTGGGTGTCACTGTGGATGTATAGAAACGGTTGGAAAGTGAGAGGTAATTTAGGAAGAAATATATGAGTGGTCAATTAGCTGAATGCAATGATAGAGAAATCACTGTGAAAAAGTTTCCCAATCAAATAGCAATGTATCAAAATTAAAATAATACAAAACAAAGTGTATCTATGTGTTTGTTTTGGGAAAGTATGAAGAGAATAAAGTGTGACATTATTTTTATTTTCCAGGTCTAGTGCAGTAAAAATGTAAGAATGCCTCACAGGCACCTAAAAAGATATATTTCATAAGTCAATGTCAGAAGGAATTAGGGCAAATATTGATGATAACATACATATTATGAAATTATGCTTAATTGACATGATACAATGCTTTAATAAATGAAGATCTGATTTTTGATAAAAGTGTCTTTTCTGTTATTCTCATCATGATTTCCATAATTCTTTCATGACATTATGCTCAATCTAGGACATTAGTAGAAATTAATGCATATAAACATTTAAATAAAAACTTTCATTTATTTATTTATTTTTTAAAGATACTTAGATTACATAATTGTTACACAAAAAATATAGGGATTCCCATATGCCCTACCACACACACTTCCCACAACCTCCCACATATAAACGTCTTTCATTAGTGTGGCATATTAATTGCAATTGATAAACACATCCTGGGGCTTTGCCATTAAGCATGAACCATAGTTCACATTGTAGACCACACTCTCTACTACACAGTTTTGCATGATGATATAAAATGGCTTATATCTGTCATTGCAATGTCACTCAGGACAATTCCCAAGTTCTGAAAAAACCTCTGTATTACAACTGCTTTTCCCTCTCCCTGCCCCGGGAGCCTCCAGTGGCCACTGGTTCCACATCAGTGTTGTAATTTCTTCCACTGCTTGAATCACAATATGTCTATAGTAAAACACAAGTAAGTTCACTCTAGTCCATAGTTTTTTCCCCCATCCTGAGGAGTCTGAGTTGGTGATGTTAATTCCAGCTCCAATTAAGAGGGTCTTATATCCCATGGGGAAGATGGATAAGATTATCCTGGCTGCAGTTCCAGACTCTTTCTATTCCCTGGGACAGCTGTTGTCCATCATCATCTCCCAGCCAGTTGTCCTGGGTGAGTCCAATGAGCTGTACAGTAGGATTTACTGCTCCACTAAGGTTCCGGGCCCAGCTGGCACATGGACAGCCCAAAGACTCAAGTCGCTTCATGTACACCTACAAACTCTAGCATCAAGTACAGGTTTGAATAGAAGGGACAGATGAGTCATGTGCAAGGAAGACATAGTGGAGTCCAAATCTGTCACTCTCAGGAACACAAACTCCAAAGTAGGGCCCACTGGCAAGGCACCAAACTCTGGAGCTATCTGTCTTGACATAGGACTGAGTGTCTCCAGATACCTCAGGAGCCCAAGGATTTAGAGTGATATCCACTTTGGAATTCTATGACATCCTACTGAGATGTGCATAAGCGCTACCTCTGGGATGACCTCCCAACTCATTTTGAAGTCTCTGAGCCATATAAACTCATTTGTCTTTGTCTTTTCCCCCTTTTATTCAAGGTCTTTTTCCAGTTGCATTGCTAGTTGGCACTTGGTAGCAATCCCTTGGTGCCAGGGAGACTTATCCCTGGAAGTCATATTCCATGCTGGGAGGAAGGTAATGCATTCATAAGCTGAGTTTGGCTTAGTGAGAGGCCACATTTGAGCAACAAGGAGGCTCTCAGGAGGCAACCCTTAAGCACCCCATAACAATAGTCTAAGTTTCCATTTCAAGACCAAAGACTCATAAGGCTAGTCATCAATATCAAGGGCCCATCAGTTGATTCCTCCTCCTTCACCAGTCACTGCCCCTGCACTTGGGGGACTATTGCTGCTCCCTTAGAGAATGTGGAAGAGCTCTCCAGGATGGGAATTCAGTATTCTCTCATTTATTGAGTGATTCTCCACCCACTGTGACAATACCCTGTGAACTTTTAAACATTTTCATACCTTATATTTATGCTCAGGTGAACTTCCCCCCAAGCATCCCCTATCCCTTACACCCCACACCAACGATCCTCCCCTGCCCAAGGTGTAACCCTTCTGTGATCCAAAGCTTCTTCAAAGATGAAGCCATTATAATAGCTGAATACAATTTTTAGGAAAATGAAATAATAATAAGTTTAAATTTAAGAGATAAAACATATACTTAAAAAAAAAACTAAAACTAAAATTAAATTTAAAAATTGGGATATTAAAAAATGAAAAATACAGATTTTTTTTTTGATCTTTTGCTTTTCCTCACTGCAATATCTGGTGTCTAATGTGTACCATGGCATCTTCCCCCTCTCATTCCCCATTTTCTCACTATTTTTCATTTTGTTTTCAAAGAAGTTTTAGTTCACAGCAAAGTCACACACAGAATACAGGTCTCCTACTCTCATAAACCCAATATCCTCCCCTTTCCTCCTCCCCATATTAATACCATTTTTTATGTAACTGATATACAAAGAGTAAAACATAGCTACTAAACATTGTCAATGGTTGACACTATGGTTTACATTGTAGACTATACACTTTTATAATTTCTGGTGATATTTACCATGTCTTGTGTCCATCATTGTATGGTAATGAAGAACATTTCTACTGACCACTAAATACCCCTTGTTTGATCTATTCTATTCTTCTCACCCCATCCCCCCAGGGCCCATGACAACCCCCTGGCTTGACTCATTGAATGACAAGATTCATAGTTACATGAAACAAGAGGTCTTGACACACTGGTTTGTCCTACACTATTAGGAAATACCCTTGCTCTTGAGAGACTTCTGCCTGTCTATTTCTGAACAAATAAGTCCTCCCAAATGTGGGAGTCCAACTCCTTCTTGCTCATTATGTGGGTCTCCACCCACTGATACAACACATTATGACAGAATAAACACTCACACAGTCCCTAGAAGCCTGTTCTTGGTGACCCCTGTCTCAAATGTTCCCCAATCAACACTCTAAACCAGTGACCCTTCCTTGTCATATTGCCATAAGAGGATTCCAATCTCGGTACTTTCAACCTCATACCCACAAAACCCCATTGTTCACCTTTTGTGGTATCTTTGTTTGGCTTTGGTATTAGGGTAATGTTGGCATCATAGAATGAGTAGGCAATGTTCCTTCTACTTCTATTTTTTGGAAGAGCTTAAGTAAGATTGGTGTTAACTCCAGAATGTTTGGTAGAATTCACCTATGAAGCCTTCTGGTCCTGGGCTTTTCTTAGTTGGGAGGCTTATGATGAACTATCTCTTTACTTGTAATTGCACTGTTTAGTTCATCAATTTCTTATTTCCTCAATGTAGGCTGTTGTGAGTTTCTAGGAATTTGTCCATTTCCTCTAAATTAACATTCTTGTTGGCATATAAGTTTTCAAAGTATCCTCTTATGATACTCTTTATTTCTGTGGAGTAAGTAGTGATATCCCATTCCTCATTCCTTATTTCGTGTATTTGCATCTGCTCTCTCTTTTTTGTTTAACTTCCATATCTTTGTGCCTAATCTGGTTCTCTGGTGCTTTTCTCTTGCTTCCTTGAGTATTTTCTCATTGTCTTGAGCATTGGAATTTTGACAAGTATATGTCGTGGAGTAGACCTGTTGGGATTTATACTGTTTGGGGTGCACTGTATTTCCTGGACATGTAGATCCATCTCCCTCAATAAGGTTGGGAAGTTTTCAGCCATTATTTCTGTCAACACTCCTTCTGTTCCCTTTTTTTTATCTTTTCCCTTTGGGATGCCTATAATGTGTATGTTTGTACATTTTGTGTTGTCGTTTAAACCTCTAAATCCCTGCTGGATTTTTTCTATCTTTTTATCTATCTGTTGTACTATCTGTCTGATTTCAGATATACTGTCTCCCACATCACTAATTCCTTATTCTGCCTTTTCAAATCTGCTGTTATTTGATTCCAGTGTCTTTTTGATTTCTTGGATTGTGCCATTCATCTCCATCTATCTGTTATCTTTTTATGTATATTTAAATTTCTTCAGTATGCTCTTCTACTGTCTTCTGAATATCATTAATCTCTTCCTTCACTTCATTAAATTGGTTCATGATATTTGTTTGGACAGCTTTGATTAGTTGTTCGATGTTTTGCATCTCTTCCTGGTTTTTAGTTTGTTCATTGGACTGGTCCACGTCTTCCTTTTTCTCAGTGTGGTTTGTAATATTTTGTTGCCCTTTGGTCATAATTTATATTGATGGATTTCTTCAGCTGATTAGCTTCTCTCTCTGCTCTGGAGTTTTGTTTAGCTGCTAGTTTTGTGTGTGTGTGTGTCAAGTTTTATCTTTGACACTTTATTATTCTTCTTCTATTTCCTTTCTGTTTTCTATGTTCCCTTGAAGGAAAAAGATTAGGGCCAGAGAAATTGAGAGAGGTAAGAAAAGAAAAAGGATAATAGAAATAACAATAAAATTTAGAAAAGGGGCCATAAAAGACTTAGTAAAATGAATATTTAACTCATGTAAGCAGTGTAGAGAAATAGGAATAAAAAAGTGGAGTACCTACAATGAAATGGGAAACCATATAGAGAAAAATATATAGAATGATTTAAAAGGCCAGCATGATGAAGAGAGAGAGAAAGAGAAAAGAAAGGACAGAAAGAAAAAAGTTAATAAAAAAGGAAAGAAAACAGAATAGACAAGATAGAAATCAAAACCAGTAAAGTTGAGGTCTGATAAAAAAAAGGTGGAATGTAAGCACGACAACAGAAAGTTGAAGGAAGGAAAAGAGATAGTTGGTAGACAAAATCAGTATACACAGAAAATGGGAAATCAGGGAAGGAGAAGCACAGCAAAATGAAACAAGCTAGCAGCACCTAACTTAAAAAAAAGGGTGGGGATGAAAGAGGAAAGAAAAACAAGAAACAAAACAACAGCAACAAAAAACAAAAACAAAACCCCACACAAACACCACAAGCAAGCAGTAAAACAAAGCTAAGGAAGAACAGTATTCCTTCTTGGGCCCTTGTAAAGCCTCTCAGGCTGCCTGTGTTCATCAATCAATTACCCTGCATGCTTCTCTCTGCAGGTTTTGAGGTGGGTTTTAGTGAGTAAACTAATAAAATTTTTTTAAGTAACTTTTTTTCTTTTTTGAAAAATAAGGGACCCAAAGAAGCTAGTACAAAAATAATGTCTACATTTTCCCTGCCCTAAGGTATCAGCTGAATGTTAGATATCCCTGTGGATCACCACTCTTAGAGGAGTCAGGAATCCAACCAGGGACCTCATGGATTTGAGGCAGAAATTCCTTCACTGAGCTACCCCTCCAATTGGTCAGCCATCTCTTCAGAAAGCTATTCAGTCACTTTCCCCCAGGCAGGTTTTACTCTCTTAGGGCAGTTGGATTCAGCAGGCTGTATGAGCAGATCCCCCCTCCCCTCTCCTGCTCAGGTTGAGTTCCCTTTTGAAATTCAAATGGAACCCTAATGACTAAGTTCACTGCACCAAAGTGATTTTTCAAGCCTCTTCTAGACTACTCCCTCCTCCCAGGGGACTCTAAATAGGCTCCGTAAAACTTATTAAGTGCTTCCCACTTCCTGACTCCCTTAGGGGAGTTGACATTCTGATAGTCCTCCGTGTGGAACTATTATTTTGGCTGACTCTGCCATATTTCAGGCCAAGCCTCTGTATCCTAGGGCAGTTAGGTAAATCAGGCTGCCTCAGCAGATTTGCCTCTACCCTCAGCCTGGTGCCACTTCCAGCCAGCTGGTGTGCTCCCCAAAGCTCTAAGGGGGTCCAGGCAACCATACCCACAGAAAGGAAACCCCTCTCCACCCTTTGCCAGAACCCTCCCACTCTCAGAGAAATGGCTGGGTGGCCAGGGGGAATCAGAGCTTATCTTGGCCCCCTGCCCTGAGGGTGGGGCTTAGCCATCCATGTTTTCCTAGAACAGGGCTAAAAATCTCACGTTTTTATCTCCAGCAATCTATCTCCCTGTCCAACTCCTTCCAGATCAATGACCCAAAGGCTCCTGCTCTGTGAGCTCTCAGATGAGCTCACTTGGGCTGGATCCTGTCCCCAGTCAGGTGTCTTTTGTGAGACAGATGATGAGTGTCCACTTAAAATGATGCCATCTTGCCCCCAACTCCTAAATAAAAACTTTTAAAATGTATTATCACATAGAACACAATTCTCAATTCCAGAATTTGTAAAACTTAAAAAAAAAATCTTAAATTTAAAAAATTTGAAAAACATTTCCCTATTTTAATGGAATATACATATTACTACTAAAGGGACCAATCTCTTCTTCCTTACAAACTCCAGTTTTTTAAAATATGCAAGCTTAGGTCATATATGCTTCTGTTTAATGATTTAGAAGAAAATGTAAAATTTTAACTGTTATCCCTAATGGAATGTATTCTGTCTCAAAGTAATATCAAAATGAGGTGAAAAAAATAAAAGAAAAGATTAACATAATGATACTTACATATTAAATAACAGAAGAGAAAAGATCTATGTAAGAGGTCAATGTAATTGGTTTGACTAATTTTAATAGTTTGCTTATCATTTTTCTTAAGAATATATAACAATAAATTGATGATATTTTCTAACAGAAATATATTTCTTTGCATAGATATTTTAAATTAAAACCATATACTTAAATGGACAATAGAATAGAGCAATAGTGAAAACTAAATAAAAGGATCATAAGGCATATTTACCTTGATGGGATTGCCCTTGACTATGTAGTTCATATTTTGCAAGTCAATTTCCTCTTAGTGTTTTGAACTAGTGTCTGGATTTCTGTTTTCTGTATATGTCCAATATATGCCTATACTAAAACCAATAAAGAACCTGACACTGCATAATTCAGAGAAAAATTTATGCAAAGTTTTGGGGAAAAGTATGGAAAGTTAAAATGTTGCAAACTAAGTCATATTTTTAATTATATCATATTGTGTAATTTTGGTTTCCAATAATTTTATCTCTGAATTTGTTATATTCTTCATAAAAAGAAAAACCTGTCTGGATTTTGTTACAGAATGTTTGCGAAGTTCAAAGAAAAAAAAAGACCATACTTTATTAAGCAAAGATATTTTAAAGTCTGATTTTAATATCAAAACATTAGTATTATCCCAAATCTGTACTCCAACAGTTGTCAAGAGCACAGACAATAAATGTGACTCTCATAATGAAAACCAAATGACAGCATCATAAAATCATTATGAGCAGGAAGTAAACTTTCAGTTGAATCCTTTCATTCAAAATATAAGGGCTTTTAATTTAAAGCCCAGTATCAAAAGAATAAATATAGTTTGAAAGTATACATCATAGAAAATGTATTTTATTAAACCAATATGATATGATATATGCAAATATAGTTAATTAATTGAGGTTTAGTAGTGCTTCTGCTAACTTAGTTTGAATATCAAACTTATGGAAAAATAACACTGAATTGGTAAGTACATGGTGCAATTGTTTTCACTATAAATTTTAACCTCAAATTGCATCATTAATATTTATCAACTTTCTTTAAAATTGGAAAACTGGTGATGCATTTTCTGCATTAATGAGGCTATCTTTCCTCATTAGTTCACTTTAGACAGCTTCCTCATTTCAAACTTTTACAGACTGTTAATCATGTCAATCTTGAAATAAAAATTTCATTTCAGTGAAGATGGAGGTTTAAAACAATGAATTTTTTTGAATGGTTCAATTTTAAGATTTAATATACCTTAAAGACAATCCACTGAGGAGTAAGACTTCTCACCACACCTTCAGTTATACTATGTGAATATATTCTTATTTATAAGTGAAAACAATATTTTAAATTTAAGATATAATTTTAATATTAGGACAACTCATCTATTTTGCTTATTAATTTGAAGTGACAAAAAACATTATTTTAATTGTGTGTGTGTAATAAAAACACAACTGAATAAAATAAGAAAATAATGTATTGAAATGAAATTAATATTTAGAAAAAACTAAGGTTATTAGAATAAACAGGCAAAGCCAAACAAACATCTGGCTGCATTTATTGATACAAAATTAATTCTTCTACTAATTGAATGTATTCTGACATTCTAACAAAAAGTTTAAACAAATAAATATATGAAACCCTTATTTCCTCTGTTCTCAAGGCCAAAGTTGATGGTTACCTTCCAATCTTGGAAATCTCTTTTGATTTCCTTTTCCCCATAATCCAATGATTCCCAGCATATAAACTGCCCCTTGTTGACTAGCTCTCTAATTTTAGACTGGAGAGAATCCTGACTTTCTATTCCCGACTCAGCCATCAATTTTAGAAGTGAACTTTGCAAGTGATTTCATTTCCTTCAAAAATATTTTCATCTGAATTATAGACATACATTCCCCATAATCAGTGAGTGAGTTCTGAGTCTCAAATTTAAAATTAGAAAAAGGAGAACTTTGAAAAAAATAAACTACTATGTAAATGAATATGGTACTATATTCAGTTTGATGACCAGACAAGAATAATAGTTCATTAGACAGGTAAAAATCACTTGAGGCTTTACTGGATTAAGTATATACAGAATACCTAATGATCACTTAGACATCATAACTGGAAATCAGAATTTTGAATCCAGTCCCCAAATTCATTATCACAAAAGATGTAGAACTGAAACAGCAATAATTTAATGGTAAAACACACACTTTATTATAATTCATTAGTTATTTAATTCCAAACTAATTAATATCCACAATTTTTAGCATTGCACCATTTCAGTCATTCTAGTTTTGATAAGTGATGAAAAATAGAATAATACATAAAGTCAAATACTCTAAGTACATTAAAATATAGATGGTACTCAAATCAAAACTACTAATTCTGTTCCAGTCTTCTACATATGTAGCCAACCAATAAAAGTAAGAAAGTTAAAGATAACATATCGTAAAAAAAGCACTGAATCTTCTCATGCTCTCAAACATAAACAATGCTATTATAGCCACTAAAAGTCACTTTGTAATTAGAATAATGAACAAGGAAAAAAGATCATGATTCTTTCTCTACCACACTCTACTCCTTTAAGAGCATTAAACCACATGCTCTTAGATTCACTATCACCAAAGTGATAGATCTAGTCTCCAGGTTTTATAAACAAATTTTTCAATTAAGATGTTGCATAACCTATGGACTAGTTACCATTGCTAAAGATAAAGTCTCAGAAAACCCATGAACATAATTATGTGAAGCTGCCTGGTTTTATAATCTGGCTTTGTTATGAATAAGTGTATGACCTGTAAGCTATTTAACCACACTAAACATCAGTAGGACTAATAATTCCAATATTAGCTTACAATTTTGAGTATTTCACATAACATATCTCTTCTAAATATCTCATAGAAATATTTATTTTTCTAATACCCATATGAAAGAAACATTATTAGCAAAACCATTTTAGAAAAGAGCACACTGAAGCATAGAGAAATTAAATAATTAAGCCAAGGTGATGGAGCTAGTAAGTGATAGAATCCATTTGAAAAGTAACATATACATGACATGGCAACACAGCTAGAAAAATATTATAAACTTAACACAGTGATTGATATATAATAAAAATTGATTCTATTGTTAATGGAAACAGGATTTCACTGACTCAATTCTTTTAACCTTTATCTATGCAAGTGTAAATTTCATAAATTCTTAATTTGCATGGTACGAAACTCTTCAAAGGCAGAGAGACTGAGTTACATTATTCCTTGAAATATTGGAGCATCTAATTTTGAAGTTTGGCTACTTCTTTCTCATCTGTATTATTTTTAGCATGTAATGTATTTCCTCAGATCATCATATTGTCCATGAGTAAAATAAGGATAATAATATAGCCCCTAGGACATTTTGAGAATTAAACTAAGTAAAGTGTACAAAACTATCACCCAGTGCATTGTAGGGGCTCAATAAACAATTATTTCTATTTATTTTATCTATCATCTCTTCATTGTGAATGATATGCTACCACTCACTTAACCAACACAGTAAAAACTTGTAGAATGAATAAAATAAATAAATTTTAATGGTTCAACACATTGTATAAATAAAATATTGGATAACTGAAATCGTTACCATCATAATCATTACAAGAAAGAAATATAGCACAAGTCATTAGAGATAAGATAAATGCCAATTACAGTTTTGAGAGACTTCCATTTGATATTTTGTGACCTATATGGAGTCTTTGGTTATGTTTATTTTTCATAAAATATATATTATTAGGATTGTCTATGATGCAGGGGGATAGTTTTTCTTTTGATTTGGGTTTCCTTCCTACTTTGCTAGCATGTGAGCCAGTTATAATCAATATTTCATTGACTTTCGACTAAAACTCCTAATAATGTTTTCTTCTTTAAAATTCCCTACCCACCTATGCATTATGTCCCTATTACTGACTGTACTTATTGTCCTTTAAGAACTTAACATCATGTCCTTAATGGACAACTCCTTAATTTTTTGTAATTATCTTAATCTCAAAACAAATGACTCTATAGAATTCAGAGAAAATGCCTGCATTTTACTTTAACTATTTAACAATCAGTTACCTTTTCAATGGATTAAAAAATAAATTCAGTATATATCACACATGTAAGCAGGAAATGGAAAGGAAGGGTATAATTCACCAAGCAGATTCTTCTGATTAATTATCGTGGGCCCATCCTTATGCTTTCCATCTCAGCGTTTTCTCTTTTTCCTTATTGAAATACTGATTTTTCTCCTAATTTTCACAGTATACCTTTCAGCTTCTTGAATTCATACTTCCTTAACTATTAGTGCTAACAAAGATAGACATTTTCTAATTCGACCTACCATTCGTAGATTAAAACCTTGTACAAGGTTTTTGGCACCTGTCTTTCAACCAGTGGTCCCACAAAAAAGGGAGGTCCTATATTCAGAGCAAAAATGTGAAGGCAAGTAGAATAATATGCATATCCAATTGAGTAAAATCACAGTCTGTCTTTGCATCCCTAAAATTACTCCTAGAGTTCCAGAAACTCACATAATTAAATATTAGGTAAATTAGAAATTCAGAAAAAACATTTCTTTTTTTTCTAAGTAAATGAATTTTCCTTGCATCTTGTTTATAAGTACTTTCCAAAATACAGCATATGTATATATATATGAACTAATTAAATTTTCCCCTATTATTTTTTCATATAAAGCATTTTTGAGTGAGTTAAATTTACAGTCTCTTGATGTTGAAGGTTATTCAAGTGGAACTGTTAACCAAACTAAAGGAGAAACTAACACTTTGATTAACAATATCAACATATGTCTACAAAGGCAATGGGGATGTTGTGTTTCTCTTTATGGATAATAATCTTTGTATATTCTTCTTGTTCAGTGGCAAGAAAAAAAAGTTATTGTTTTATTATGGAGTTTCAATAAATATAGGGGAGTGTTAATGGATGCTGAATAGCCAAAGGGGTTAAAAGTTCTACTCATCTTTTGGACTAATCTAAAAAATACACGCTTCTAACCTCTGTTCTGTGATACTGTGACAGGTGTCTAAAAATTACATTTCTCCTCTATCAGATGGTGTCTTGTTAGTTTTTGCTAAGAAGGCTCCATGAAGAGAGAGAAATAATTTCATGATCTTATAAAAATAAAATGTTAAATAATGATGAACATGACTTGAGGCAGGTATGTGAGGAATATGGAGAAACAACAAACATGAGAAAATAAATCAAAATTAAACAGGAATGAAGTCTGGTAAAATACTAACAACAACACTTTGTATATCATCCCTTATCAATTTTAGGTCTCTGAGTTGAATAAACACCTAGTTCACAAGTCCTAAAGTGAAAACCGAAATGCCTTTCAAAAGCTATTTCTCTCCAGAAAATCATCAATGGCACCACACTTTTCTCAAGGCATTCTCCATTTGCAAGTTTCTAAGAGTATAAATCAGAGGATTGAACATAGGGACAATGATGGAGTAGAGAAGAGCAAACATTTTATCTTCTGGAAAAGTTATAGGTTGTCTAATGTAAATGAACAAAACAGGCACAAAGAATAGCACCACAAATGTGATGTGAGAACCACAAGTAGAAAGAGCTTTACTACAGCTTTCTGCAGGGTAAGCCTTGATGGTGTATAATTTCAGAAAATAAGATACCATCAAAATAAAAAAAGACACCAAAGTAATCAGACCTGAATTCACAATTACCAAAAGACCAATTCTGTATGTATCAGCACAGGCCAGTTTCAGCAAAGGAAACATGTCACAGAAGTAGTGATCTGTCTCATTAGGACCACAGAAGGGTAAGAAGATGGTGAGAAGAAACTGACTGGCAGAGTGGACCAATCCTCCAAAACAGCAAGCTGTGATGATAGCGTTACACTTCTACCTGCTCATGATGACAGTGTAGTGCAGGGGCTTGCAGATGGCCAAATAGTGGTCATAGGCCATCCCTGTGAGGATAAAGATCTCGATGCCCCCAAGGAAGTGAATGAAAAACAGCTGTATATGCAGTTACTGTATGAAATGGTCTTTCTTTCTGCCAGTACATCAGTCATTAGTTTGGTTGTCACTGTGAATGTGTAGCAAAGGTCACAGAGTGAAAGGTAATTAAAAAAGAAATACATGGGTTGGTCAATTAACTGACTGCATGAAATTGAAATCATTATGAGCAAGTTTCCCATCCAAATAACAACGTAACAAAATAAAAATAATACAAACCAGAGCTTTTCTATTTGTTTGTTTTGTGAAAGTCCTAAGAGAATAAACACTGTGGCATTATTCTTCTTTTCCATGATCCACTGCCAAAAAAATACATAACAATCACCTGAAAAGACACAATTCATAAGTTTGTATCAGAAATATTTATGGAGAATAGTGATGATAGTACATATATTATAAAATTATGTTTATTGATATAATTCCAGTTTCAAAAAATTTGGTCTTTAACAAAAGCATATTTTCTGATTAATGTCATGATGATATCCATAAAACTTTCAGAGCCCTGTGTTCATTCTTCACATTAATAGAAATGAATATGCTCAATTAATCAATTAAAAACTTTAAACAATATTATTAGATAGTTTACTTTCCAATTCCAATGCCATATACAACTAATAACTTGGATAACTCAGCTCTATATCCTAACAAAAACATGATTCACTAAAGATTTAAGTAGAATTCATATATATTTTTGATTAGTGATATAGAACCAACTGTAAAATTTTAACAGTGGCCACCAAAAAAATATAAGTTAATTTAAAATAATTTTAGAATGCAGTAAAAATAACGTAAGATTAGTAAAATGATATATATATTTAATAAGTAGAAGAGAAATCGCTCAGCAAGATACCAAAGCAATTGATTTGATTGATTTTTTTATTGCTCAGCTTGTTCACCTTTATTAGTTGTTTGTGACAGGAAGAATTTGGCACTTTATAACAAATGTATACTTATTTATTCAGGTGTTCCAATTAAAATCATATATTAAATGAACCGCAGAATAAAGTAGTAGTTAAAGCTAAGAAGACACTTGGGGCAGTTTTATCTGGATGGTTTGGTCGTTGAATACCTAAGATTACTAGAGAACTCAAGGAAAGCCAAAAAAACATTCTTTCTTCAGTTATTAATACATAATTTCTATATCAATTAAATGTATTCTCCCATTTAATCAATTTGATTATTACATGAAACTTTAGTTTTCTACATTCCCAGAATCAAAGATGATGTTTTTATTACATTAATTTCAGTTTTCCCATAGACCAATGATTCACCATGAATAAACTGTCACTTATTTTCTAAGTCCTTGATTTTAGAGAGTATCCCTACTTTATATTCTTCACACAGCCATTGATTTTAGATATGAACACTGTAAGTTTTCTCATTTCCTTCAAACAATATTTACTTCTAAATTATAGAGAAATAAATACTCCATTAACTAAATCAGTGAGTAAATTCTGAGTTTCATATTTAAGGGAGACCTTTGAGAAGAATAAAATGTTATGTAAATGGATATGCTGTTATGTTCATGCAAGAATAATAGTACTTCAGAGAAGTAAAACTTACATGAGACTTTCCTGGATTAAGTATATACTGAATATCCAACTAGCTCTTAGCAAACCAGTACTGGGCACCAGATTTTTCTTGGTTAAAACCCAAATTCATAAAAATGTAGAACTAAGTTAACAAAAAATTTAATGTTAAAACCCACATTTTTCATAATTACCTATTTATTACATGCAAAAGCATATAATATTGACAATTATTGGCCTTGCACTATTTCAGGAATTCTTTTTTTGATATGGAGATGAAAAGTTGATAATTAATTAACACAGATTCTCCAAGTCTATAAAAATGTGGACAATACTTAAATGAAAACTACAAATGTGCCCTATTCCTCTCTCCTCTATGTGTAGCCAACTTATAAAAGGTAAAAAAATATATACCTACCATACATAAAAAGCACTGAAATATATATACACCGATAAATATATTGATAGTGGGTGGTGGTGATGGTAGCACAACATTGTGAACACAATTAACAGCACTGAAATATATCTCTGAATATCACTAAAAGGGGAAATGATAGATTGTATATATGGTAACACAATAAAAACTGAAAATAAATTCGTGGAACTACATAGACAAACAGTGAATCTTTAGTTAAACCATGGACTTTATTTAATAGTACAATTACAAAAATGTGCTATCATCAATTGTAACAAATGTTCCACACCAATACAAGGATTTTGGTGGTGGAGTGATATAAGGGAATCCTGTTTTTTATGTATTATTTCCTATAAACCCACAGCTTTTCTAATAGAGAATAAAAAAGCACTGAACCTCGCTCTCAAACATAAGCAATGCTATTGCAACAACAGATAGTTCCAATGTAAGAACAATGGATTAGGAGAAAAGGGATTATGAATCTTCCTCTAGTCCAGCTTTCTTCTTGCTCTAGGAACTTGTAACCATTAACTCTTAGGTTTGTCATCAGCAAAATTTTGGATCGAATCTCCAAAATTTATAAGATACTTTCCAATTAAGATATCGCATGACCCTTGGGCTATCAACCGTTGTTAAAAGTTTCCTAAAATCTATAAACAGAATGAAATGAAACTACTTGGGTTTACATACTGACTTTGCTATGAATATGCATATAACATTGGTAAAATTTTTACTAACTAAAACATCAGTAGATCCAATATCTGACATTAATATACAGTTTTGAGCAATTCCATGTGTTTAACATACTTCTAAACACCTTGTAAGTATTAACTTTTTTATTCTTCCCAATACCCCTTTGAAGAACATATTATCAGTAAATCTATATTATACAAAAGCAAACTCAGGCATACACAAATTAAATAATTAGCCCATGGCTATAGAGCTAATAAGTGCTAGAGTCAAAATTAAAAACAATTTATACCTCACATTGCAATACACTTAGCAAAATGGTTTATATTTAGCATGGTTCCTGACCCCCACTTATATAACCAATAAATATCTGAAGTAGTTATTAATGATATAGAACTTTATTGACTAAAATGTTTCAATCATTAATCTATGCCATAGAAAATTCAATAAATGTTTAATTTGAATAATCTCAAACTCCTCAAGGGCAGACACTGTTCTTTGAAATATTGGGAAGTACTTACGCAAATTTAATTTTGAATTCTAACCACCTCCTCTTTAACTGTATGTTTTTTGGCATGTGATATATTTTCTTAGATCATCATATTGCTGATGAGTACATTGAGGATAATTATCTCCCAGAGCTGTTTTGAGAAATAAAGTAAAGTATATGCAACTATCACCTAGAACATGGTATGGGCTCAATGAACAATTATTCCTATTTTTTATCTCTGCTCTCTCTTTGAATGATATATGCTACTACTCATATAACTAACATTAGTACATATTGTAGAATGAATAAAAGAAATAAATTTTAATGCTGTAAATCAGTGCATAAATAAAATATTGAATAACTAAAATCATTACCATCATAATCATTACAGTCAAGAACATTAGGAAAGAAAATCAGTAGAAGTAAGGTAAATACAAATTCCAATTTGAGAGGCTTCCATTTGATCTTTAGTCACCTGTTTGTAGTCTTCTGATAAGTTTATTCATCAGTGTTTGAGGGTAATCATTGTAGTCAATATTGCAAGGTGATTATTCATTCTTTTCTTTAGGATTTTTGCACTGCTTTGGTAACCTGTGTATCACTTTTTCTTAATACTTCATTGACCTGCTACAAAAAGTCCTACAAATTTACCCTTCTTATTTGAATTTCCCACCCTGTTAAGCATCATTTCCCTGTCACTGACTATTCTGCTTCTCTGTTTAAAATACGCTATTAAATATTATACGAGAACTTTTAAAATATATTATTTTAATATCAAAACAAATAACTACAAAAATTGGAAACTATGCCTGCATTGAACTTTAACTGCTTAACAATAAGTTATATTTACAATGGAGGCAACAATAAATTCTGAATATTACGTATTCAGACAGGCTATGGGAAGGGAGTAGACAGAATTCACCACACAGGATCTTCTGCTTCCACTTCAATTATTGTGGGCCCATTCCTTTGCTTTTGTTCTCAGTGTTTTCTCTCTTTCTTTGTTGAAATGCTGGTCATTCTCCTACTGCAAAATTATTTCACCTTCTTGCATTCATATTTCCTTAACCATTATTGCTATTAATAATATGTGCTTTATAATACCTCCAACCTTTCTTAGAAGAAAAACTTGTACAATTATAGAAATAGCTGGCACCTGTCACTCACTGTTTCCTCAAATATATTCGAATGACCTCAAATACTTCAAATACAATGGAATAATTTGCACATAAAAACAAATCAGATCTCAAATTGTATTTGCATCCTTAAAATTATTCCTAGAAGTGAGCAGGCACACAAATAATTAAATATAAATGCTAAAATTACATTTTTTTTTAATTCTAGGAAAAAGTTTTTCTTTGCATGCTGTTTGGAATACCTTGCCAAATATTGAACTCACCAAGTGAATTTCCTTTACTTCCAAGTAATCAGAACAATTGCATTGCTAAAATAAATCTAGTTTATAAAGAGTATGTTAGTCACAATTAGCCCAGGTGCATGTTATTTAAGCATCTTAGTCATTAGATATTCCTCCTGGGCCACACATTAGAATGTTTCTGCTCTTTATGCAAAGAGTTGTGTTAGGAAAACAAATTTGTGAGTCTTTTGCTTTGAGGTCCTCTTCTTTACCATAATCTCTTTAAACTGAGGAGAAAATAATGGCTTTGGGCATTATGTTAATAATGGTCATCTCTTCTCAAAAATTGGCTTTAATTGAGTTCTCTGAGAGCATTTGAAAGGGTTTTGTTTACTTCTACATACCATTTTAATAGATTTCCTGAAAGATTATAAAACTTAGAATCTTAGAAATTTAAAAATTGGAAACTTGGTCTCATACTATGTGGATTACAAAACTCCCATCAATACAATTTGAAAAAAAAATACAGCTGAACACAATTTCTCTCCAACTCCTTATCATTTCCACACATTGATTTGTCTTTCTTTTCTTTTTACACATCTGCATCCAAAGTTGAACTTAACTTCAAATGTGATATGTGAGCAGAATAAGTAATAGCAAATTTGTAGTGCGTTCCATATACTTAGAGTTCTTATTCAATTTTCAAGGCAACCAGTGAGATGGACACTAGGAAAGTCCCTGATATAACACTATCTAAGATTATCAGGCAAGAAAGAGTTTACCAATAAAAGTCAGAGGAATAGCTCATTCTAGGCAAAGGAGGAAATTAAGATCAGTAATTGTCATACATTGGCTTTGGAGGTAAAGTCAGTGCTCTACTTCTTGGTTCATGTGAAGGTTACAGGGATATTTCAATTATAAATTTTTATATATATTATATTTAATTTAATTATTTAAAAAGGTTGAATAATTCTCAAGCAAATCTAAAACAATAACCCAAGTCACCAAAGCAAACCAGGATATGAGGTTTGATTTGCTTCCAAAAATTAACTTGAAAACTCTTCTTGGGTAATTTTTTTTTTCTGTTCCAGTCACCTCACTACAATCATAATAAGGAAGATATTTTTCAGATATAATTATATTTTTCTTCTAGACACAGCCATTAGTTTAGGCTGTGTTGTCACAGTCATTTTTCCTCTTCACAAAGAAGAATTACTTCCCTGGGATCCCTTCTGAGTTGCTTTTTTGATGTCCTTGTCCACATACCATGGCCTCTCCTGGATCTTTCTAGACTTAATCTTCAAACAGGAAGGACATGGATTCCGGGGAGTTTCTACTTCCCCAAAGTGAAAAAAATCCAAATATGTCTTTCTATTTTGAATTCTTTAGGAAACCTGTATTTAAAATATAAAATGTACTAGCCTTAAAGTTAGAGGTAAACACTTTAAATGTATATGATATGTGCACACATCAATAAAACAAAATTGGGTTTGAACTGTATATACAACTTTTCAAAGTACTTTTTCAGATATCATGCATCAATAAATCTTCTAAAACACAGAAAAGCAAACAAAAATTAATTGCTTTCCTGTTTCCAATGATAATTACTTTAAATATTTTGGAATAATCTTTTACTTGATCTTTCTGTTTTCACATATATAAACCATGTATGTTTTATAACTTTATATATATTTTATCCTACCATTTTATTATTTAATGTTACAATATCTTACCAGGTATATTATTATCTTAATGTACAATATCTTACCCAAGGAAAATTTAGTTTTCTGTTTAGGGATTTTTTTTCCTTCTCCTTATGATGGATTTTTAATAAACACAGTTTCTAATTTGAATACAATAAAATTTCCTTTTTTTCTTTATGGCTATTTACAGTTTTATAGAGGGATTCCTTCACAATATTAATAGAATTGAGGGTTCAATTTCCCTCTTTTTCCTAAATGGAGATAGACTTATTCCAGCATCAATAATTGAATCATTATTCCATTACCAGTCTACAATTTTTTCTGTCTCATATATCAAATTTCATGCAAGAGTTTGTTCCTGAGCTTATTTTTTAATATGGGATTTTTTTCTACCTTTGTTTTTATATCACAATGCTTATATTCATATAGTATACAATAAATTATATTATCTTCGAAGGCCAATCCACTTTCCCTCCTTTTATCCTTCAAGATTGTTATGGATTTAATGCCCTCTGATAGTCCCTATACATGAAGAATATTCTCTAAGAGTTCCATGAGAAATATTGCTATGCTAGTCACTGAAATTGCCCTGAATCTCTAAAACAATTTAGATATCTCCCTATCTAAGATAAAGGTACAATACCTCAACATTTCCTTAGGTCTTCTATAATGTCTTTCAAAATATGTATGCAATTTTTTTATATTTTATGGAATTTCATTCTTGGCATTTTATATAATAATAAATTGTATTTGCCAAGATTTATTTTCTGATGACAACTAGGACATAGAAAGGAAGTTGAATTTTGGATATTAGTTCTATAGCTGAAAACTTCAAATAGTCATTTAATAATTCTTATATATAGCTGCAGGTCTTTTTCTATGTAGACATTAACATCAACTGTAAATAACAGTTTTGTTTTTTCTTTTCTAAATCTTATACATTTTATCTTTGCTGCTTAGCATAATAGGCTGCCTAGAACCTCCAACACTGATGAATAGAAATTGTACTTGACTTGTTCCTGATTTTGAGTGAAATGTTAATTAACTTCTCAACATTGACCATGATGTTAATTTTTTTTTTTTTAAGTTTTCTTTTTTTAAGTTTTCTTTCAGATAACACTATCTGGTGTAAAAATTTCCTTGCAATCTTCCTCTGTTAACATCTATCTTAGCTTTTTATTATTTTTAAAATGATATATTTTGATATATTATGTCCTATAATATGTGAATCTCTAAGGGAGAAGCATATATTCTTGAAGCATATATTCATGAAGTGTTCAGAATTTGTCATATGTTACTATTACTGTAGTGATTTTATACTAAATGTTTATTTTCTATTTTCTATTTTATTCATTCATTTCTTATATTATTTGTCTTCTGTTTCTTTTTGTATTCTCCAGATACTTTTCTAGCTTCCGAGGTTGGATGCGTATCTCATTAATTTGAGCCTCTGTTTATTTCAAATGTAGCCTTTAATAAATATTCCTCCAATTATCCACTAGTTTAATACATTTTCAACTAATTTTATTTCACAAGGCTTTTATTGAAATTGAGTTCACCTATAGAAAACTGCATGAAATAAGTTACCCTGAGAGAATTTTCACAAAATAAATATGCCCAAGTCACCATCATCCAGGTAACACATAAAACTTTAGCACAATTACTAATGAATTGCAACATTACATTACATTACTACTGAATTTCTTCCCTCATTTACTAAAGGTAACTAACTGCTGTCCTGATTTTTGCCATCAATCTCTTTTTTTGCATTTAAAAATAAACTTTTAATAATTAAAATAATTTCAAACTTACAGGACAATTACAAAACTAATATAAAACCAATTCATAGAACTCCAGTATACTTCATACCCAGATTTACCTACTTTTAATATTTTGCCACATTTATTACATCATTCTGTTATTCTGATTTCTTTCTATCTATCTATCTACCTATCATCTATCTATCTAATCTTCTATATATTCTTTTTTGTTGTTTTTTAAATATATTTTTCATTTTTTCTAAAAGATACTTAGATTACATAAAATGTTACATAAAAAATTTATATGGTATTCCCTTATGTCTCACTCCCCAACCTCCCACTTTTCCCACATTAACAACTTCTTTCATTAGTAGGGTACATTCATTGCAATTGATGAGCACATTCTGAAGCATTGCCACTAAGGATGGATTATAAATTACATTGTAGTTCACAATCTCTCCCACTCAATTCTATAGGTTATGGCAGGATATATAATGGCCTGTATTTGTCATTGCAATGTCATTCAGGACAATCCCAAGTCCTAAAAGTGCCCCCATATTACTCCGCTTTTTCCCTATCCCTGCTTCAGCACCTCCAGTGACCACTGTCTCCCCATCAATGATTTAATTTCTTCCATTGCTAGAATCACAATAAGTCTATAGTAGAATACCAGTAAGTCCACTCTAGTCCATAGGTTATTCCCCAATCCTGAGAATTCTGGGATGGTGATGCCCATTTTATCTCTAATTGAGAGGGGGCTTCGATCCCATACAGCTGATGGATGAGACTCTCTTGCTTGCATTGTAAACTCTCTTGCTTCCTTGGTATGGTGGTTGTCCATCCTCACCTCTTTGTTAGTTGTCCTGGTTGAGTCCAATGAACTGGAGAGTAGGTGATGCAACTCCACTGAGGCTCAGGGTCCAGCTGGCACATGGACAGTCCAAAGATTCAAGTCTCTTGGTTGTACACCTACCAACTCTAGCACCAACTATAGGTTCATATAGAAGGGACAGAAGAGGCATGTGTAGAGAAGTCACATCTGAGTCCAAGTCTGTCACACCCAGGAGCACAACCTCCAAAATAGGGCCCAATGACAAAGCACTATCAATCTCTTTTGGTAAACATCCATATACATTTCTGTTGGATATATATGTAAGGTTGGATTTCTAGGACATGTGAACATTGTATGCACAATTTTAGTCAATTGTTTTCCAAAGTAGGTTGTTGGCTGTATCAATTTACATTCTGCCAGTAATGCCTGAGTTTTGTAACTACTCCACATTCTTGCCTAAACTTGTTCTGTCTAGTCTCTTCATCTGCTGGCTGATGTTAAAAAACCATCAAATCAAAAGAACAAATACTGTATGAATGAGTTACTATCAACCAAATATACTGTGTTACAGATTGTTTGATTCGAAAAAATAATTATATGTATCAAGTACATTTAATTGAGAAATGTATATATTTATTCATCTGTTTACTTTTTAGTTTTTAATTGTTTATATTTTCAATTATTAAATGTACAAAATAAAGTAAAAAATAAAAGAAACAAAATATTCATAGATATCCAATTACACTTATCCCATATACATAAGCCAAACTGGATTTTGCCAGCCAGTAACAATGTGGTTCCAAAGGCAAGGCAAAAAAACATTCATCCTGCCAAATTGGTCTCATTTGCGATGCTGCCGTTTGCTACCTTTAATGGATGCAACACTGTGATTTTTGCCATTTGGTCAAAATTGAAACCTAATTCTTCTAATAAAGGTGGTTCATCCTCAAAAAAAAAATCATCAAATCACTCAAAGGCAAGGTAGCACTGAAAATCAGGCTCATCTATGCAACTTTGCTCTTTGCTAAGGTGTTGGTTATCTCAGATTTGGCTACTTTGGTGTCTCCCTGGTATTTCAACAGTCCCCCTATCTCCAGTGCATGCCCCACCCAACTAGATGTCCTTGTCCTGCTATTTGATCAGATAAAAGTTATAATATTTTATCTCAAAGCAGAAGTTTACATAAGCCTAAACAAGTAGTACTTTTATCCTCTTTCAGATCTAAGAATTACTTAATTGCTAATATGATCTTCTAAATTTATATTTTTAAATTTAACTTTGGTTAAATTTTTACTTATCCTATTGCTATTGTTATTTTTCTGTCCATTATTCTTACTTATTCATCATTGCATTAGACTTTATAAAAAAGAAAACAAAAAGATAAAAGGTATAGAAATCATCAAAGAAGAATAAAACTTGTATTTATTTGCAGGCAGCATGACTGTATATATAGAAATAGCAAAAATATCAGCTTTTTTATTTCCGTTTTGGTAAATATTGTAAAAAAAAAAAAAAACAGAGTTACTGAGTTAATTTGGAGAAGTTGCTAAATACAAGGTCAATATTGAAAAATCAAAACCAATTTTTAAAAATTTACTATTAATGATCACTTGAAAACTAACTGTTTCAATAGTATGTTTTCTCTCACTAATTCATATATGATTAACTATTTTTCTATGACATCATTTTCAGTTACTGTATAACGTTCACTTAATCTTTATTATTGTTTTCCATTTTTAAATTATAAATAACATATGGATAACTTTGACATACACAAATCTTAGAAAATATCTCTGATTAATTTTCTTGGAAGAGTTCATGATTAAACAATACACAGTTTTATGACTTTGACTACACATTTTTTTTCTGCCATGCTAGAATGCAGGAGACATTTTTACTTTTTAACACTAGTGGATTAAAGCCCCCATTTTCCTGCATCCCAATGAGCATTTTGTTGCAGTCATTCTTTGTTTTGTTAGGCAAAATATGATACTTCATTGCTTAAATCTGTATCTTTAATAGCAGTAAAGATGAGATGGTATAGAAAGGTGGTATAGAAATTGGAAGAAATATATACAACTATTAAGTGGAAGAAATGGATACAAATATTAGGTAAAAACTTATGACCAATTTCAGCAACTAAAATTGTTGTAATAATGAATATTTTCCTTTAGTTGGTAGAGTTATATAAATATGTATGTGGGTATACAAATATAATTACTTAAAAATCTGTAAATGAATGAATTGCATTTTTCTTTCTTATTCTTTCATATAAGAGGTTTGTTTTTCATAGATAAATTTAAAATCTAACCTTTAAACTACAGATCATTCAGGCAGTATTGTAACCTAGTAGAATAATAAGCAATATTTTAATTAACTTAACGACAGTTATCTACAAAGACATTGGGAATGGTGTGTTTCTTTTAATGGTGGGATTCAGAATACATTTGTAGAAACATCTTGTTCAGTAGAAGTGGGAATGTGTAATTATTTAATTAAGGAGTTTCAATATGTATAGAATATGGTTTATAAATGTTGAGTAGCCAAGTAGGTAATATTTTTTACTTATTTATCCATTGGCCTCAGACAAAAATTCACCCTTCTATGCTTTACTCTGTGATCCTGGAACTGAGAGCATATAAACTGCATTTCTCCTCTACCAGATGGCCTCCTAACAGTTTTTGCCAAGTGGTGTGCAAGAAGAGGGAAAAGAGACTTCCTATGTTTAAATAAGATAAGTACAGGAATCAGGTATGTGAGAAGAATGGAGAAATAATGAACAAGGGAAAATTAATCAAAATTGCCCAGTCAAGGGCCAATGGGAAAACTCCACCTTGTATATCATTCCATATCAATTTTAGGGCTTAGATTTGAATAGACACTTATTTCACAAGGCCTAGAGTGAAATTCAGAAATTCCTTTCATACAAGTTACTTCCCTTCCAAAAACCATTGATGGCCCCATACTTTCCTCAAAGCATTCTTCATCTACAGATTTCTCAGAGTATAATAAGAGGGTTCAACGAGGGGGTAACGATGGTGTAGAAAAGAGCAAACACTTTATCTTCTGGAAAAATTATTGGTGGTCTAATGTAAATAATGAGACCAGGCACAAAAAATAACATCACAACTGTTCTGTGAGAACTGCAAGTGGAAAGAGCTTTGCTATGGCTTTCTGCAGGGTAAGCCCTGATGGTATATAATATCAGGAAATAAGATAGCATCACAATCACAAAAGACACAAAAGTAATCAGACCTGAATTCACAATTACCAAAACACCAATTCTTTATGTATCAGTGCAGGCCAATTTCAGCAAAGAAAACACATCACAGAAGTAGTGATCTATCTCATTGGGACCACAGAAGGGTAAGAAGATGGTGAGAAGAAACTGACTGGCAGAGTGGACCAATCCTCCAGAATAACATCCTACGATGATAGCGTTACACCTCCAATGTGATGACGGTGTAGTGCAGGGGTTTGCAGGTGGCCACATAAGTTATCTCCATAATTTGGGAAACCTGTCTGGACTTTGTCGCAATATGGTTGTAACCTAAATTCAATAAATGACCATTGCTTTATTAACCATAGAAATGATGTTTGATGTTAGTATCAAAATATTAGTTCTACCAAATTATTTTTCTAACAGTTGTTAAGAACATTGTCCCATAACTCATTTCTCCCATATAGAAGGTGAAATTGTAACAGTTTGCAATCATTTTCAGCAGGAAGAAAACTTTGAGGTCTACTAGTCAAATGCCCTCATAGTAAAGAGAAGGAATTTTAGTTAAAAGTAAAATATCAAATGAATAAGTATACTTTGAATCTTGTTTATTCGGTTTTTAAATTATTATTTCAATAATGAAAATGCTCTGAAATGATTGAATTGATGAATTCACAACTATGTGATTATGCTGAATACCATTGATTATACACTTTGAATGAATCTAAGTTTTATTAATATGTATCAATAAAATTGATTTTTTAAAAAATGTACTTTGAATCTCTTCATCATTTGGCATATATATTAAACCAACATGATTTATATTATGAAAATATAGCCAGTAAATTTGATGCTTACCTGTGTTTCAGTTAACTTAGTTTGAGTCTCAACACTTACGGAAAAATAACATAGAATTGTTAAAAACATTGTGTAATTGTTTTTACAGGAGATTTTTACCACAATCTGCATCATTAATACTTATCACCTTTCCTAACAATTTGTGATACATATTCTGCCTTAATTGTGTAGGTATCTTTTCTCATCAATTCATTTTTAAATTAGCTCCTCTTCTCTTTCTTTAACATATTAAGTTGACCATGACATCCTCAAAAAAAAAATTTTCCATTGCAATGAACATGGGGCCTTAAGAGCAATTAATTTCTATGGTTTGGTTTTAAGATTTAGAATTAGCTTATCAACAAGCCATTGATAAGAGTAAGGAGTAAGTCTTCTCAATATATTTCCAGCTATATTATGGAAATATTTCCTCACCTATAAGTGAAAAGAATACTTTTATTTTAAAATAATATTTAAAATATTATTTTGGACAAATCTTAGAGTAATTTTCTATACCTTTAAAAGGACATAAAAGGAAACATTATTTTAATCATGTTCCAGGAAATAAAATGCACTTCAATTGTTCACCTCCTAATCCCTCCCCTGAAAATAAAATAAGCAAATTATGGTTCACACATGAGATTAAGCTTCTGAAGAAACTAAGTTTACTAAAGAGCTCAAGCAAAGCCAAAGAAACATTCTATTTGCATTTATTGTTATAAAATGAATATCCATCTAGCTAAATATGTTCTCATGATCTAAATAAGTAATATTGATAAATAATCCTAGGATACTATAGTTTTCTTTATTTCTAAAGCCACAGATGATGGTTTTTTTCCTTCTATTTGATTTATTCCCTTTTGATTTCATATGACCTATAAACTAGTGATTCATTAGTATATATTGACATCAATTTTCTCTCTCCTTTGTTTTAGAATGAAGATGAGACCTAGTTTCTATTCTTGACTCAGCCATCAATTTTAGATGCGAGCTCCACAAGCGTCTTCATTTCATTTAACAATGTTTTCTTCATGTAAATAGTAGAGAAATATATTCCTACTAAACTAAATCAGTGAGTGAGTTCTGAGTTCCAAATTTTAAAAAAGTTCAAGGTGAACTATAAAAATAATAAAACACTATGTAAATGAATATGGTACTATGTTTCCTTTGTGTTCATACAAGAGTATTAATACATTACAGAGATAAAAATTACTTGAGGTTTCCCTGAGTTAAGTAGATTCAAAATACCTAACTGGCATCTAGCATATTAGATCTGGAATCCAGAGCCCAAAGCTGAAACTTGGAAAAAATGTGGAATGAAAGCCACAATAAATTTAATGTTAAAAGGTCCATTTTTCATAGTAGCCTAATTATTTCATTCAAAACCATGAAACCACCACAATTATTGGCATTGGTCCATTTCTGACATTCTAATTTTGATATGTGGATGAGAATGGATAAAATCAAGCCAAATTCTTTACTTCTATAACAAAACTACAAACTCTTATCTCTATCCTACCTGTGTAGACACCCTATAAAAAGGAAGAAAGTCGTGGCTAGCATAATTGAATAACAAGCATTGGATCTTCTCAGACTCTCAAAAATGAGTAATGCTATTACATCCACAAATAATCCTTCTGTATGAATAATGGACTAAGAGAAAAGAGATCATGAATCTTTCCCTTGCGTAGCTATTTCCTCGGTTTAGGAAATTGTAACCACTTGCCCTTAGATTCACCATCACAAAAATGATGGATCTAGTCTCCACATTTTATAAGATCCTTTTAAAAACAGTATATTGTATAACCGTTAAGCTATCTATCATTGCTAAAATTAAAGCATCAAAACCTTAGGAACATAATGAAGTGAAACTTCCTGGGTCAATATTCCGGCTTTGCTTGGAATACACATTTGACTTCTGTAAGTTATTTAACTCCACTAAACACTAATAGTTCTAATAATTCTTATATTAGCTTACAATTTTAAGCAATTCTGCCTACCTAGTACTCTTCTTAACATCTTATAGGTATTAACTTTTTTTCCCTTCTAGTACCTCTCCGAAATAAATATTACTTAACACAGTTTACAAAAGAGTAAAATGAGCCATAGAGAAATTAAACAATTAACCCAAGACTATAGAGCTAATTAGTAATAGTCAAGGTCATAAGAGCTAATTAGTGATAGAGTCTATCTAGTGATAGAGTCAAACAACCTATACTTCACATGGCAATACACTTTGCAAAATGCTGCACACTTAGCATAGTGCCTGATTCATAAACTCTTTCAATCATTAATCTATGCCATAGTAAATTCCATCAATGGCTTAATTAGAATAACTTCTCAAGAGTAGCATGACTGTATTATACTCTTCCTTGAAATATTAGAAATTACTTACATAAAATTAATTTTGAATTCTGATTACCACTTCCTCATCTGATTTTTGGCATATATTATATTTTCTCAGATCATCACATTGCTCATGAGTATTTGGGGGATAACAATATCTAACTCCTAAGACAGTTGTTAAAAATATAAGTTTATAAAGTATATGAAACTGATCCCCAGTTCATGGAAGGGATACAATAAAAAGTTATTCCCATTTTTTTAATCTCTTGTCTAATACATGCTAACATCCATTACCCAACACTCATTAAATAATCATAGAATGAATAAAAGAAATATATTTAATAGTTTAAAGCAGGGTATAAATAAAATATTGGGTAACTGAAATCATTACAGTTATAAGCATTATAGGAAAGAAAGGCAGTTTAAAAAGGGAATATAGATAAGAGAAAAACAGTTTCCAATTTTGAGATCTTTCCATGAGATTTTAGAAACCTGTTTGGAGACTTTGGTTAAGTTTATTTGGCTGAGGTAGAGGTGGGGTGAGGGTTTGGGGCTAAAAGTGTAGTCATGCCAGGCAATGCAGCAGGGAGCATATTTGTTCTTTCGATTAGGGTCTTCACACTAATTTAGTATCATGTGAAGCGCTTTTTCTTATTCAATACTTTGTTTATTTCTAACAAAATTCCTAATATGTTTTCTTACTATTTGAAATTCCAAATTCAACTCAGCATAATTTCCCTGTGACCAACTATCCGATTTGTCCTCTATACACAAAAATGTCTAAAAAATACAAGGACTAGGACTGTATTTAACTTTGCCTGTTTAATAATTAGTTATCTTTACAATGGAGTGAAAATAAAATTTCATCTATCACATAGTCAGGTAGGATACTGGAGAAGAGGAAACATTATTCACCTCATAGGTTCTTCTGCTTCTGCTTCAATTGCTTTTCTTCTCAGTATTTATACTCTTTCCTCATTGAAAAGCTGGACATTTTCCTAATTTTCAGACATTTTCTTTCTTCTTCTTGAATTCATGTTTCCTCACTACTACTATTATAGTACTAGTAATGATATGTACATTTTCATTCCTCCTACGATCTTTAGAAGAAAACTGTCTAAAATATAGGGACAAATGTAGCCTGTCACTCAACTAATCTTCCCACATATAATGGGAAGTCAAATACCCAGAGCAACAGTTTAAAGGGAGGTACAATAATTTCCATATTCAAACAAGTCAAATTGTGATCAGTATTTGCATCACTAAAATTGTTCCTGAAGGTGTCCAGGGTGACATAATTGCCTATAAAACAAACAGTAAAAATTATAAATTATAAAACTACATTACTCTTATACTGGGACATTGACTATTCCTTGCATGTTGCTTGAACTACCAAATGAAATAATCATCTTACCAAGTGGATTTCCTGTAGGCCCACTGCACAACTTCAAGTGGAATGTGTATTATAAAGAGAATGCAAGTCATGCTTAGTCTAGGTCCTGTGATTTAGAAATCTTTGTCATTAGATATTCCTCCTGGGCCCCAATGATTGAAAGCTCCTACTCTTTATGCAAAGGTTTTTGTTATGAAAACAAATTTGGTGCCTTTTTCTTTGAATGCCATTTTCTTTCCCTAAACTCTTTAAACTTTGGTGGAGAAAAGATATGCCAATACCTTAATGTAGGGCAATGTCTTCAATTCTCCTCAAAAATTGACTTTGTTGTGTTCTCTGAACACATTAGAAAGGATTTTGCTTATTTCCAAATATCAATTTAGCTGATTCCTGAAAATGTTGAAACTTAGAAACAGTGTTATTCTGTATTGGTTTAGAAAATTCCCACAAGAAGAATTTGAAAAAAAAAAAAAGACATAGAGCTGAACATATTTAAAATTTTCCTCAACTCCTTGTCATTACCGTACATGTTTTGTCTTTCTTTTCGTCTTTACTTAGACATGCAAAGTTGAACCTGACTTCCAATGTGCTGTGTTGGCAGAATAAGTAATAGCAAATGCATATTGATCAACTTACTCAAAGTAACCCAATAGATTCCATACACCAAGTATTCCCATTAATTCTTCAAAGCAACCCAGGGGGATGCACATGGAGAATGTCCATAAAGAAATCATGACTACGGTCAATAGACAAGGCAAATGCTACAAATAAAAGTTAAGAAATACCTAATTCTAGAGGTAAAGAAGGCAATAGGTCAGTAAGGATTATTATGTGGCTTTTAGGAAATGATGTCTGTATTTTGCTTCTAGATTCATGTGGAGGTAATATGGATATTTCAAATATAACTATCTCTTTTTGCTTTTCTTTATATATTTCATAATTTAAAAAATCACTGAAGCAACCTAGCATAGAAGTTTGCTTTGTCCCCAAAGAAATCATTTGCAATAAATTCTAGGTATTTATTTCCATCCAGATACTTTCCTACAATCTTAATGAAACTTTTTTAGAAATTATACTTTTCTACTTGATACTTCCATTTGTCTAGGTCATGTTTTATAGAAGATGAAACTGGATGAAAGATGATCCTTGTTGTAATGTGGCAGAGAGCATGTTAAGGTTGTGTTCTGATGTCAAAAGGAAAAAAATTAAAAGTGACAAGTTTGGATATTTATTTGAGATTTCCAAACTAAATGTGGAAAGTGTGGCCTGCTTTTCCTTGCAGCTTATAGTATAATGCAAGAGGAAAAGGATAAGCTGAAAAATGAACTCCTGGGCACAAAGAAACCAGAAATTGATGATTTGGAAAATTCTGAGCTTCATTAAAGCAAGTTCCCAGAGAATAGTGCCTCATGTGAGGATTTAACTGAATGGAACCAGTCAGTCATTTTAGTGCAAGTCGGTACTGGAAATTGAGTTATCCAGAAAGGATCTGTGGAATGTCCTCTTGTCTGATGGTTGAGATTCTTGTGTGCTACATGCAATATTGACAATTTTTCAAGCTCTGTATGAATGGAACCACTGCCAGCCTGGGCTAAAAGGGACAGAAAATGTACAGATAGAAGGAAAAATGACTTCATATGCAGTACCATGGAAGCTGAGGTCTAGAATAAAGGCATATTCTCAGGACAAGAGAATGGCTCCACCATGTATGTGGTAAGGGTGAGTTTGTCTCATAGCTTTGAGAAGGTAGGCTTTCTGTCCCATTGTTCAAGAATAGTGTTACCATCCAAGATTTTTCAGATCCTTGAGTGGGTTGTGGAGATGCTGGCTGCCATCCAGAAGCTGTAGGAGGATGAAGCGTAGCAATTGGCTACTACCTCTATGCTTGATAAGGTTTGAGCTGAGAACATGGTCATCACCCCAATGTTTAGAGATATTGGAGCTCTCAGTGTAGGGTTTGTGGACAGCAGGCTTGCTGTGCAAGCCCTCCATCAAGCCCAGAGGACAAAGCATCATTCTATGGATGACTTTCCAACCTTGAACCCTAATGAATTATGTCCTGCATGGTTTTGGAATTGCTTCAGGACTGTGATCTCTGTTTTCCTTCCAATGGTGTGCATCATCCAGTAGGGAGAGGGATAGAGAGACAAAGAGGCCAAATGAAAACCACGAGTTACTTGCCCTTGTGACTGGGAACAGCACATACAACCAACCACAAGGTGAAAAGCCTTGGTAAAAGCCCTGCCTCACTGCAGCCAAATGAGTGTGAAAGATCATTTTCCTTCCTTGAATGGCAGAGGATGGTGATTGTCTTCTCTTCAGTGAGTTTGACCAGCTGAACCCCCTTTGAAACACACACACACACACACATACACACACACACAAACCTGGCCAGCACTGATGTGGCCCCAGGGAGATGGGAGGGGGGATCTGATGAGGCAGGTAGTCACCCCCAACCACCATGGGAGAGAAAGAAACTAGATCAATGAGGGGGTGGAGAGAGACACCTAACCAGCTTGGCTCCAGCAAACTGTTAGAAGCCCAAATCACCTGAGAGAACATGGCCCTTTAGAAGCCTACTTAACATGTGGAGTGGGTGTAGCTCAATGTAAAAATGCCTACCTCACATATAGGAGGTCCCTGGCCCAACTCTTGATACCTCATTAGAGATGTATTCTAGAGAGTGACCTACTGGGTTGTCAGGTACTCAGCTGGTACCCTATGACAGGGAAATTATAACTGAGAAACATTTTTTTTTTTTATTTTAGGTTTTTCAATCTGCTATTTTTTAAATTATTTTTATTTTATTTTTTAATTACTTAATTTGTTCACTAAAGCTGAGTAAAGCAGGGTGATTGATTGATGAGCACCAGCAGCCTGAGATGGTTCTTAGGGTCCTAAGAGGGAAGTCTGTTTTTCTGGTGTTTTGTTTGTTTGTTTGTTGCCTTTTCTCTTTCTTTGTTTCCTTTTTTATTTTCCTTATTTTATTCTCCTTAGTTTCTTTATTTCTTTTCATTCTTTCATTTTTACCTTTTCCATTCCTTTTCTTTCATTTCATCTATCCTGGATTGGTCTTTTTTTCCCTTTTTTCTTTTCCTTTTTTCTTCCTCTTCTTCTCTTCTCAGCTCTATGGTCTTTTATTTTATATTCTATTTTTGTTCTTGTTTATTTTTTATTCCAAAGTTTAAATTCTTATTCCTTTGTGTTTTTTAAGATTTCTCACTCTTATTATTAATTTTCCTGTCTTTTTTATGGCTCCTCTTCTATCTTTATAAAATTTTTGCTACTATTCTTTCTCTCTTCTCTCTTTCTTTTCTATGATCTTAATAATTTTTCAAGAGAACACAGACAATTACAAGGATATAGAAGATGTGGACCCAAGTGTCAAAAAAGGAACCTTAATACAAAACAAAACTAAATAAACCCTAGAGTAGAAAGAGAAGCTAACCATCCGAATAAGTGCATCAAGATAACAGATGCCTAAACACCAACAAAAAAGTATAAGTCATACTAAAAAACAGGAGGTCTTTGCCCAGTTTATTAACAAGAAAAAAACAAACAAGCAAACAAACAAACAACAACAACAACAAAAAAAAAAAACAGCAGGAGATGCAGAACATGGAACAACTAATAAAGGATGTCCAAACAAACATCATGACTCAATGAATTGAAGGAAGAAATAAAGGATATTAAGAAGACACTGGGGAAGCATACAGAAGAAATCATAAACATACATAAAAAGATAACAGATCTGATGGGGATGAATGGCACAATGCAAGAAATAAAAAATATGCTGGAAGCACATAACAGCAGTTTTGAACAGGCGGGCAGAAGAAAGAATTAGTGATGTCAAAGATAGTACATCTGAAATCAGTAGAATAGATCAATAAAGATAGAAAAAATCAGCAGGGACTCAAGGAATTGAATGACAAAATGAAATGCACAAACATATACATAATAGGCATCACAGAGGGAGAAGGGAAAGGGGCAAAAGGAGTGCTGGAGGAAATAATGGCTGAAAATTTCCCAACTCTTTGAGGAACATGGAGGTTTATGTCTAGAAAGTGCAGCTCACACTAAACAATATAAATCCTAACAGGCCGACACCTAGACATATATTTATCAAATTGTCAAATACTCAAGAAAAATAAAGAGCACTGAAAGCAGCAACAAAAAGAGGTCCATCACATGAAAGGGAAGCTTGATAAGATTAAGTGCTGATACCTCATTTGAAACCATGCAGGTGAGAAGGTAGTGGTATGACATACTTAAGGTGGTTAAAAAAAAACATTGTCAGCCAAGAATTCTGTATCCAGTAAATCTGGCATTCAAATATGAGGGAGAGTTCAAAATATTCACAGATAAACAGAAATTAAGAGGATTTGTCAACAAGAAACCTGCCCTTCAAGAAATACTAAAGGAAGTTCTGCAGGATGAAAGGAAAAAACAGGAGAGAGTTGGAATAGTGTGTAGAAAGGAAGTTTACTTGTTAGCATAACAAAAAGATAAAAAGAGAAATATAAGCCTAAAGAAATTATGGCTAATGTAACTAATGCTTAGACAATAATACCATTAATTGATAATGGTTTAAACTCTCTAATCAAGTTACACAGATTGGCAGAATGGATAAGGAAATATGACCCATCTGTATTCTGCTACTCACCTTAGACCCAGGGTTGCAAGGAGGTTGCAAGTGAATGGTTGGAAAATGATTTTATATGCAAACAATAACCAAGAAAATGTGATAGTATCTATCCTAATATAAGACAAAATAGACTTTAAATGCAAAACTATTGTAAGAGATGAAGAGAGACAATATATATTAGTAAAAGGGATAATCTATCAAGAAGAAAGAACAATCATAAACATTTATGCACCTTACCAGGGTGCCCCAAAATACATGAGGCAAACATTAGAAAACTTACATGGAGAAATAGATGCCTCTACAATGATAGTGGGGGATTTTAATACACCATGATCACCATTAGACAGACTACCTTGATGCAGGGTCAATAAAGAAACAGACCTTGAATAAAACTTTAGAGGATCGGACCTAATAGACATATAGATAACATTACACTAAATACAGTGGGATATAAATTCTTCCTGAGTACACATCAATCATTCTCCAGGATAGACTATATGTTAGGTAACAGAACCAATCTCAATGAATTCAGAAAGATTAAATTATAGAAAGTAATTTCTCTGACCACAGTGGAATGAAGCTGAAAATCAATAAGGAGCAGAAAACCAGAGTAGAAACAAAATTATGGAAGTTAAACAACACACTCTTAGACAATAAGGGGGTCAGGGAGGAAATTGCAAAGAAAATCAGTAACTTCCCTGAAATGAAAGAAAATGAGAACACAACATATTAAAACCTATTGGGTGCAGCTATAGCAGTTCTGAGAGTGAAATTTATAGCCAAAAATGCCTATATTAAAAAAGAAAAAAGAGCTAAATTCAAAGACCTAACTGCACACCTAAAGGAACTAGAAAAATTACAGCAAACTAGTCCCAAAGCAAGCAGAAAGAAGGAAATAAACATTAGAGTAGAGCTAAATGAAATTGAGGGAAAAAAAAAAAACCATTAGAAAAATTTAGCAAAATCAAAAGTTTGTTCTTTGTTAAGATTAATAAAACTGACAATCCTTTAGCTAGACTAAAAAAGGAAAAATGAGAGAAAATGCAAATACACAAAATAAAAAATGAGGGAGGGGATATCACCATTGATCCCACCAAAATAAAGATTATCATAAGAGGATATTTAAAAAATTTTATGCCAACAGAATGCATAACTTAGATGAAATGGACAAATTTCTAGAAACACACAAGCAGCCTAACTTGATGAATGAAGAAATTGATGAACTCAACAGACAAATCACAATGAATGAGATTGAATTAGTCATCAAAAACCTCACCACTAAGAAGAGTCTAGGACCAGATGGCTTCACAGGTGAATTATACCAATCATTCCAGAAAGAACAAACACCGATCCTGCTTAAACTCTTCCAAAAAAGAGAAGTGGGTGGAACATTGCTTAACTCTTTCTATGGTGCCAAAATCAGCCTAATACCAAAGCCATATAAAAACACCACAAGAAAAGAAAACTACAGATGAATACCTCTAATGAAACTGGATGCTAAAATTCTCCAAAAAAAAAAATGCTAATCATATTCAACAGCACATCAAACAATATATATACCATGATCAATTGGGTTTCATCCCTGGTACACAAAGCTGTTTCAACATAAGAAAATCAGTCAATGTAATACACCACATTAAGAGATTGAAAGAAAAAAAGCACATGATTATCACTATTGATGCAGAAAAAGTATTTGACATAATACAACATTCTCTCTTGATAAAAAAAATAAAAAGCACTTCAAAAGATACGCATAAAAGTTACCTTCCTCAACATGACAAAGGGAATTTATGAAAAACCCACAGCTAAGGTGATATTCAATCGTGAACCGCTAAAGGCTTTCTGTCTAAAATCTGGAACAAAACAAGGATGTCCCTGTCACCACTCTAACTTAACATTGTGTTAGAAGTACTTGCTTGAGCATTTAGGCAAAAAAAAGATATAAAAAGCATCTGTAACATTTTGCTATGTTTTATGAATTACAACTATTGATATTAGATTATGTTTATAAATTGTATTAGATTCAGAGGCTTCACTCTTATTTGATTAAATTATGATTAATGCTTTGATTGGGCCATGTCAGTAGGACATTGAGTCCCACCCCCCTTGGTGGGCAGGGACTCACAGAGAAAATGACGACACAGAGGAATTAGAGTTTTGATGGTGGAGTTCCAGAAAGTTATACACAGAGAAGCAGATACATAAAGAAAGAAAGAAGGCTCAATTGGACACTGCAGAGGCCCTGGGAATAAAGATGGGACATTCACCTGATAGTTTACAGCTGGCCTTGTGGAGAGAGCAGAACAGCTGAACCTGCAGAGAAATGAGCCCTGGGGGAGAGAAGAGACTTATCCCAGCCTACAGCTGATATTGGAAGAAGCTGGGACTATGGAACCTTAAGAGGAAGAGGAAGACTGAACGCTTGCAGATGTCAGCAGTCATTTTGCTCCAACACATGGCAACAGACTTTGGTGAGGGAAGTAACTTTTGCTTTATGACCTAGAAACTGTAAGCTTCTACCCCAAATATATGCCCTTTATAAAAGCCAACAGATTTCTGGTATTTTGCATCTGCACCCCTTTGGCTGACTACAGAATTTGGTACCAAGAATGGGGTCATGCTTTTGCAATTACCAAAATGCTCTAAAGGTTTTATAAATGGGTAAGGGGTATTTTTTGCAGGAATTATGAGACTGTTGTTAGGAATATGGAGCTAAAGACTTTTAATGATGCCTTAGAAATAAATGAAAATATTTTGGAAACTGGAGAAAAGGCGATTCGTATTTTAAAGTTGCAGAGAACTTAACAAGATTATTCCTGATATTTTATGGAAGGTAGAATTTGAAAATGGTGAGCCTGGGCATTTAGCTGAGTAAATTTCCAAAGTAAGCTCAGAGAATGCAGCTTGGCTTCTCCTTGCAGCTTATAGCAAGATGCTAGTCATGCGAGATAAGCTGAGAACTCTATTGTTGGGAACAAAGTAAACAGAAACTGATTCTGGAACTTCCAAGTCTCTGGAAATCAAACAACAAGGAAGTTTTCAGGAAGTAACTCTTAGGCAATATATAAAACTAGGCTAAGTTTCAATTTCTCAAGAAAAGTTTCATAAGTCCAGTTATCAATACTAAGAACCTGGCATAATGGTCTGTCTTCCTGCACTAGGCACTGCCCTTGTACTTCGGGGATTCTTACCATTCTATTTGAGTCTGTACAGAACTCCCCAAGATGGGAATTCAATATTCTTTCAGTCATTGTGTGGGTCTCCAATCACGAGATAATGCCCCATGAACAACTGAACATATCCATATGCCTTAGAGGCATGCCCCAGGTGCACCCCTCCCCACACATACCCCCAACCCTGACACCCCACACTGTGACGCTCCCCTGCTACAGTTGTGACTTCTGTGATCCAAAACTTCTCTCAAAATGAAACTCCCCAAATAATCAAGTAAATTTAATAAGAAAATGAAATAAAAAGTTTTTAAAATAACAAATAAAATTTTTAAAAATTTAAAAAACTTGAAATAATAGAAATAATTTTAGAAATTGTGGCTTTCAAATAGCTATATTGAAGTTTTCATTCAAATACAAAAATAATGTACATAATATATACAATGTGAAAAGTTTTAACCTATTTATGTACATGTAAAACCATCATCACAATGAAGAAAATGAACAGATACAACACCCCCTGAGTTTCTTGAATCTTCCCTTTTTAATTCTATCTTCCTGTAGGTTTCAATTTTCTATCTTTACTTTCTGCTGAAAACAATATCATCATACAATGAGTTCATTTAACAACAGGAACTTATTGGATCACTGTTTCAGAGTCTAGAAGGCTTGCTTACTCTAGGGGATGATATATTCTGGCTGGCCGCCAATCTTTGAAATTTCTTGGACTTTCAATCACCAGGTAACGCAGATGGCAGTGTCATCTTTCTTTCAGGGTTCCATTGACTCCCAGCTACTTACTTCTCCTTTGGTTTCTCTTCCTCTGCCAAAATTCCTTTTTTTTCTAAAGACTTGAGCCATATTGCATTTAGGCCCACCCCATTAAATTTGGGCACATTTTAACTAATAACATCTTCAAATGTCCTATTTACAAATGAGTTCATACCCACAAGTCCAAGATCTGGGACCTTAAAATGCTTTTTGGGGGGGGGGATACAATTCAATCCACAAAACTGCCTTTCTGCCAATACCCAGGAAAACCGTGATCTCCTTTCTTGAATGTTGGGTTAATTTTCAGTACTTGGAATATTGGAAAATGAAATTGTTTGTTTTAAACTACTGAATGGTAAGAATTTGGATTTTTGCACTCAAATTACATATTCTGAGGTTTGTTCTTATGCATGTATCAATAGTTCTTTCCTTTTTATTGCTAAAGAAATTTCAATGTTTGAAAACTCCACAATGTTTTTATTCATTCACTAATAATGGATATTTTGCTCTGTCTACTTTTTGGCTATTACTGATAAAGCTGCTCTAATCATTCATGTACAAATCTTTATATGGGCAAATGCTTTCATCATGGTGGGTAAATACACAGTGGTGAAATGGCTATACATATGGTAAAGTGTACATTTAATATTTTTAAGAAATTTTCAAAATTCTTTCAGGAGTGAGTGGGCATTTTGTCTCTCCTCTAGAAATGTGTGAGAGTCCTGTGGTGCCACATACTTGCCAACAATTAATGTGGTCAGTTTGTAATTTTAGCCATTCAAGTGAGTATGTGGCAGTACAATTGTGGTTTTTTTTGTGTGTGCTAACTTAATGATTATTGATGTCTAGCATTTTTATATGTACATATTTTCAATGTTTATATATTACTTGATAAAGTATTTTTTCAAAATTTTTGTTCAGTTTTTATTGGGCTGTTCATTTTTTTCTTATGGAATTTTTTCTTATTCTATGTTCTGAAGAGTAGTTCTTTAATAACTCTATGACTTTCAAATATTTTCTCCTTGAGTGTAGCTTGCATTTTCATTCTTTTAGCCATCTAATTTTTATTTATTGTGGGTAAAAATAAAATTTTTTAGAATACAAACCACTTTTTGTGAAATGATATATACATATATATGCGTATATGTGCATTTGCTTACATAAATGTTATTTTTTTTCATATATATTTTAAAAGATGTTTAGATTACATAAATGCTACCCAAAAATTACAGGGATTCCCATGATCTCCACCTCCTACACCTCCCATAACATCTCACTTAAACATCTTTTCGTTAGTGTGGCACATCACCCGCAATGGATATACACATCCTGGGGCTTTGCAACTAGGCATAGGCCCCTTATATGAGACCTAGTGTCTCCAGAGCCCTCAGGATCCCCTCTGTGTGGGGTGATATCCACTTTGGTGTTCTATGAGATCCTACTGAGGTGTGCATAAGCCTTACCTCTGGGGTAAGTTCACATCGTAGACCACACTCTCCCACACAGTTCTGCATGGTATATGCTGATGTAAAAAGGCCTATATCTGTGGCTACAACGTCACTCAGGACAACCCCCAAGTCCTGAAAAGGCCCCTGTATTACAATTGCCCTTCCCCTCCCCGTGCCGAAAACCTCTAGTGGCCAATGGTTCCACCACACTGTTATAATTTCTTCCATTGCTTGAATCACAATATGTCTACAACAGAATAGGATTAAGTCCACTCAAGTCCATAGCTCTTCCCCCAATCCTGAGAGAACTGGAATGGTGATGTCCACTCCACCTCCAAGTGAGTGTGGGCTTATATCCTATGTATACAGTGGATGGGATTATCCTACCTTCAGCTATAGGGATTATTCTGTCTCCATTCCCTGGAATGGCCATACCCATTATCATCTCCTCACCAGGTGACTTGGGTGAGTCCATTAGCTGTAGAGTAGGAGTTGCAGCTCCTCCGAGATTCCAGGCATAGCTGGAGCATAGGCTGGCCAGAGGCTCCAGTCTCTGGAAGTACACCTACAAACTCCAGCCTCACATATAGGTATGAATAGAAGGGACTGATGGAACATGTGCAGGGAGAACTTATTTGAGTCCAATTCTGTCACTCTCAGGAGCACAGATTCCAAAGTAGATCCCACTGATAAGACATCAATCTCTGGGGCTATCTCCCCTTATATGAGACCTAGTGTCTCCAGAGCCCTCAGGAGCCCCTCTGTGTGGGGTGATATCCACTTTGGTGTTCTATGAGATCCTACTGAGGTGTGCATAAGCCTTACCTCTGGGGTGACCTCCCGACTCTCTTTGAAGTCTCTTAGCCACATGAACTCATTTGTCTTTACCTTTTCCCCCTTTTAGTCAACGTCTTTTTCCAGTTGTGTTGCCAGTTGGCACTTGGTATTAATTCCTCATTGCCAGGGAGGCTCATCCCCAGGAGTAATGTCCCATGCTGTGGGGAAGGTAATGCATTCATATGCTGAGTTTGGCTTAGAGAGAGGCCACACTTGAGCAACAAGGAGGCTCTCAGATGGCAACCCTTAGGCACCCTGTAACAGTAGGCCAAGTTTCAATTACAAGAGCAAAGACTCATAAGGCTAGTCATCAATAACAAGAGCACAACAGTGGGCCATCCTCTTTTGCCAGACACTACCCCTGCACTCAAGGGACTGTTGCTGCTCCCCTGGACAATGTGGCAGAGCTCTCCAGGTTGGGAATTCAGTGTTCCCTCATTTATTGAGTGATTCTCTATCCATCGTGACCATGCCCCATCCCTTGATCATTTGAACAATTTTATATATCTTTCATGTATATTCAGATGAACTTACTCCCATGAATCCTCCATTCCAGACACCCCCACCAATGTTCCTCTGCAGCCCCCATTGTAACCCTTGTGTGATCTAAACCTTCCTTGAAGATGAAGCCCATATCATAGCCAAATACAGTTAATAGGAAAATGAAATAATAATGATAAGCTTAAATGCAAGAGACAAAATACAAGGAAACTCAGTAAAAAAGAACTAAAAATAAAATATAATTAATGGATTGGGACATTCAAAAAAGAAAATGGGAAAAAACAAAAGAATTTTTTAAAAATTATTATTATTATTTTTATTTTTTCTCCTTTTATCACTGCATTATCAGATGTCCAGTGTGTACCATGACACCTTCCCACTCTCATTTCCCAGTGTCTCCCAAATTTTCTTTTAGTTTTCAAAGAAGTTTTAGGTCACAGCAAAGTCACACACGGAATACTAGAGATTCCCATATACCCAACCTCCCTTTCACTTACCCACCCCATATTAAAACCTTTTTTTGTGTGTGTGGATGGTAGCATTGCTATAACTGTTATACAGATAGTGAAACATAGCTACTAAACATTGTCAATGGTTTACAGTATAGTTTACAATTTAGACAGTACAGTTTAATAATTTTTTATGATATTTACCATGTCCTGTGTCCATTACTGTAAGGTAATGAAAAACATTTGCCATGACCACTAAATACCCCCTTTGATCTTTTCTGTTCCTTCCTCCCCATCCCTCTGGGGCGTATGACACTCCCCTGTCTTGACTCATGGGATGACAAGATTCATAGTTACATGCACTGGGTATTGTAACCTGCCCTTCCTAATCTACCCACCTGTTAACCTTGCACCACCAAACCCAGTAATATCACTACCCACCTGTCCTATCCTTCAGTATGCAACTATACTCAATTACTTTACCATAGATTATGTCTATATAATCTATATGGCTCACAACCTACTCTTCTCTCTCTCTCCCTTGTTAACCTATCTTTCAGACAAAGCTTCTCAGAGACTGCTCACTTTCCTCAATTCAAATCTGTGAGGTCATATACTGTTCATCCTTCAATGCCTGGCTTGCTTCACTAAACATAAGGTCTTCAAGATTCATCCATGTTATTCCATGTGTTAGCACTTTATTCCTTCTAACAGCTGAGTAATATTCTATTGTATGTATGTAGTACATTTTGCTTATCTATTCATCTGTTGATGGGCATCGGGACTGATTCCAACTTTTGGCAAATGTGAACAATGCCTCTATGAACATTGGTGTGCATATATCTGTTCATGTCTTTGCTTTCAATTCTTCTGGGTATATACCCAGCAGTGGAATTGCTGGATCATACGGAAGATCTATTGTTAGTTTTCTGAGGAATCACCAAACTGTCCTCCACAGTGGCTGGTCCTTTCCACAATCCCACCAGCAGTAGATGAGGGTTCCTGTTCCTCCACATCCTCTCCAACACTTTTATTGTGCTGTTTTTTTAATAGCTGCCATTCTGATGGGTGTAAGGTGGTATCTCATTGTGGTTTTGATTTGCATTTCCCTAATAGCTAGCAATGTCGAGCATTTTTCCATGTGCTTTTTAGCCATTTGTATGTCTTCCTTGGAGAAGTGTCTTTTCAGGTCACTTGCCCATTTTTTAAAAGGGTTGTCTGTCTTTTTATTTTAGAGGTATAGGTTTTCTATATATGCAGGATATCAGGCTCCTATCAGATATATGGTTGCCAAATATTTTTTCCCACTGGGTAGGCTGCTTTTTTTATTTTCTTAATAATGTCCTTTGAGGTGCAGCAGTTTTTAATTTTGAGGAGATCCCATTTCTCTATTTTTTCTCTTGCTACTCGTGCTTTGACTGTGAAGTTCATGAAAACATTTCCTATTACGAGGTCCTTTAAATGCTTCCCTACATTATCTTCCAAGGTCTTTATGGTTTTGGCTCTTATATTTAGATCTTTGATCCATCTTTAGTTGATTTTTGTATAAGGTGTGAGATGGTATTCTTCTGTCATTCTTTTGGATATGGATATCCAATTCTCCAAGCACCACTTGTTAAAGAGACCATTCTCTCCCAACTAAGTGGTCTTGGTGGCCTTGTCAAATATCAGATGACTGTATATGCGAGGATCTATATCAGAATTCTCAATTTGGTTCCATTTAGCCATTTAATTTTTACAACACAAATTTTCATTTTGAAAAAGTCCCATTCATCATTTATGTTGTTGTTTAAGGATCACATTTTCATGACATATGTAACAATTCTTTACAAATTCAAAGCTATGGAGTTATCCACCTCTATTTTATCCCATGTAATTCATTTATTAATATTTAGTTTAGATATGTATGATCCACTTTGAATTTCTGTATAAAGTATGAGGTATAGATTGAAGTTCCTGTTTTGTGCATATGGTGTACCTGTGTGATATGAGTGTTCATAAACTAGGTTAAGGTATTCATTTAATAAACTTCAGTATGGAGGACTTTAAACTTCTAGGAAATCATGTACTAAGGAATAGAATTTCGTAAATTACATATTTATGAGGAAATATATTTCTTAAATAGCTTATACTTGCACTAATATGCGGAGCAAATACGTTGATCAAATTCATCATACCTTACTTGACCTACTTTTGCAAGCATCAGGCATTTTATTACAGGCTGAAAAATGAATGTTAGGAAGGACTCCTAGCAAAAAGATAATCTTAGTTTTGTTGCTAAGTATTCTCCTTTGGCATCTCTCTTTATCCAAATTCCTTTGCTCCTAATGATGATGGGGTAGGTCTTTCCCCAAACTCTCTTCAAGATTCCAAAAGACACCTACACCACACACAGAAATCCTCATCATACACACAGTCACATAGACAAACACAAACACAAATGTGGGTGCAACACCATCTTGCTTTACCAAAGAAATGAAATAATCCTTGGAAAAATAGCACATTGAACCAATTCAAGGAGAATTATTAATAAATTAAGCACAGATCATTGTCTTCGGAAGAAAATGCATGATTTTCCTTATATACCAAAAAATTCCATTGCTCCAAGAGAAAAAAATGTCATTAGATTGGCCCAAAGATTTGTAACATCAAAAAAAGTTGTCCTGGAAACAATGACAAATATTACTGCCTTTATGCTATTTCCTAGTTATTGTCTTGGCCTTAGGATGGGAGTAACTCAAGGGGGGAAGCTCAGTGACAACATTGTAATCATCTGTTTGAGAAAAGGAAAATGCCTTAACAAGGAGAAGTTTCTAAAGAAATGGGAAACAAAAAACAGAGCTGAGAATGGGTTATGTGATTTATAAGATGTGGGGTAAATGCATATTAGAAGATTAATAATAACTTGTTGCAGAAAATAAATAACTTAAAGGATATTAATAGGGGATTAATGCTGGAATTCATTTCTCCCTGAGAGGCACTTGGGGATATTTTCTAAATTTTCTTTCAGATGTCCCTTATCTTGTTATTCATACATGATTGTGAATGACATAAGTGGATGTTCCACATAAGTGCAAAGTTTGCATGCAGTCAGATAAAAGGAGGATATAGTAGTTTATTCAATACAGTAAGATTTTATTTATAACTTAAATTGTCCCAGGCAAATTTCTAGAAAAAGGGGAGATAGAAAGAAAGAGAGAGAGAGAGGAGGAAGGGAGGGAGGGAGTGAGGGAAGGAAGGAAGGAAGGAAGGAAGGAAGGAAGGAAGGAAGGAAGGAGGAAAGATCAGATTATATTTTGGTTTAGTCAATTTAAGAAAACACAATTCATAAAAAAAAAAAATGCCTGTTATAGGAAATAGAATAAGATTACTCAATTAGCAATATAAACACATGGAAGAAAGGAAGTACAGTCATACCTAGTTTTATCTTAAAGTTAATGTGCTTTACAGATATTGTGGTATTTATAAATTGAAGTTTTGTGACAACCCTGCATTGAGCAATTCTATCAGTGCAAATTTTTAAAAAGAATGCATTGAAGTATATCATCTGTACATGAACATACATAAACAATAAGTGTTCAGTAAACATTGTAAACATACAAAACAAAAATGTATAACATCATACAGGGCTCCCACACATCACCCCACCAGAAATACTTTGCATTGTTGTGAAACATTTGTTAAGAAATTATGGAAGAGCATCGTCAAAGTATTACTACTAATGATAGTCCATAACTTACACAGAATGTGCCTACTTCATATCTCTGTGCTATATTTTGCTAATCCTCAAAATATTTCAGATTTTCATTTTTATTATATCTGTTATAGTGATCTGTGATCAGTGATCTATGGTGTTCCAATAATGATGACCATGTAGTGCAGAGGCTTGACAATGGCAACAAAACACTCAAAAGTCATGGACACCAAGATTAATATTTCCACACCTGCCAGCAAGTAGATGGTGAAGAGCTGGGATATACAGTTGTTATAGAAAATGATTTTTCTCTCTGAAGCTAAGTTTCTGATTAGACAGGGAACCACAACAGAGTTCAAGGAGAGATCCATGAGAGAGAGGTGGCAGAGAATGTAGTACATTTGTTGTTCAATTAGATGGGTGCAGGTGACGGTGAGGGGGATGATGGTGTTCCCCATTAAGGTGGCTAAATAACAGAGCAAGAACAAGAAACAAAGGAGGAGCTCTATCTGCTTATTCTCCAATAGCCCCAGGGAGATAAATTCAGTGACATTTTTCTGATTTTCCATGAGGCTTAATTTATCTTAAATAAAGTAGAACACAGTATTAAACGTTTAACAGCATTTTTAACCTGGGTGTGATTTATAAATTGAAAAATAATGTAGGTCATAGTGGATTTATTACAGCTATTAATCATTTAAAATCTTTTTAGATTAGGGCATTTTTATCACATCAAAAGAAACATAATGAAAGCATATTATAATCCTAATATTTTAAAAATATTTTACTTGTATTATATCCCATAACAACCCATGAGTAAGAGTTACTATTCTTATTCTCATTTTATATGAGGAGCATTAGAGGCATAGGAGGGTTCAATTAATTAAACAAAATCATTAAGATATAAAATAACAAACATAAGATATGAAGTTTTACTTGATGCCAGATTCCACAGCTTTGCTATGTTATCCACAGGCCAAAGGGATCCAGCCTTTTTATATCTCTGTAAAATAAATGGAGTCTTTTTCCATCTCTGAAACTTATTACCTGTGTAAAAATAAGCAAATTCCTCCCCTTCTCTATGTGATATATAACTTACCTGGGTCCCCAAATCACCCTATAATTCTATATACCCACTGAAACTAAATATTTATTCTTGAAATTAAAAAAAATCAACTCTTAATCACATCTCAGAAATAAATGAATTATTTGCTTAAAATTTCAATGACTCTACTTCTTGTTATGTTTTGTCATGGTTCAGGACATTGATGGAAATAGGGAATTCAATGACTCAATTACCAGGTCTCTGAATATAGTGACATGGCACATAATTAAATAAAAGCCTCACTTTTCTACTAATTAAGTAAAAAGCACCTTTTTGAGGCTGCTGTTACAAACATTAGAAAGCTCGTTGTTATATATAGCCATGTTGAATGAAATAACAAGATGAAAGAATTACCTGCTTATTTGAGCATACTTTTAGAAAAGTGCAGACATTCAGATGCTGTGTACCTGATGCTGAAAGCAGCACCTTTAGCCCTTTTCAAAAGGCCCTCATCACCAAAATCATCTTGTGCACCAATGGATTATCATGGATTTTTTATAGTATGACAAAACTATGATGAAGTTTACAGATCCCTAGTCCAAGGAACATGAATAGGAGCATTCAGGCTTGGATATCCTAATATTTCCACCATGCTAGTATTAATCATCTCATTCTATCTGAGAATTCCTAACTAACTGACAAGTGGAACCAATGATTCTGCCAAGACCAAAGCAATGAAGCCCATGTAAAGAACGTATTATTAGAAGGGCTTAGGATTCTAACTTAAATCAAGCCCTCAGAACAGCTCCCTGAAAATGTTTTTCTGGGGATAAACAGCTCTGTAATAAAATAGGATTCCATCATTGTCATAAATTAATTGGTCTGCTGGTTGTTTTGCTCATATTAGACAAATACTAAGTATGAGAAATAAACATGGATATTGGTATAAGTATTCTGGGCTCAAAAGACAGCTTAGCATGGCACATATTCATAAATTAAGAATATCAAAACCTGTCCTCTATATATGCTGATTAATCTGATAAGTTAAAGAATATAATGTATCTAGGAATAAATTTGCATTAAACTATAGAAATATTCTAGAATAACTAGAGAACTAAAACTGTAGAAAGCCAAACTCTTGGTTTAGAATACTTCCCTAATATTGGTGCAATTCTCAGGATTTCTTAACATTTGGGTCTAGTCTTGTACCTACAAAGATTCTACATTAGTTTGTAAAACACAGACCTAAGTAGAAAAAGACCCTTAAAAGCAGTGCCCAGTTACTGGGAATCCTCTTCAAAAGTAAAATTATGCTGAAATATTTCCTGGAACCATCCTCGTATAATTTCAATTCTCATTGTAGTCTAATGCTTAAAATTTCCCTGAGTTATATGCAAATTCATTATCTCTCCATCTTCCTCCCTCCTCTCTTTCTCTTTCTCTGTCTCTCTTTCTCTCTGTTACTCTCTCTCTCTTCCCTTCATCTTCCCACTCTGTCTCTCTCTCTCTCTCACACACACACACACACACACACACACACACATGCACCTAAACATAAACATATGCAAATAAATACAGAGTTTTGGACATAATTTTGAGCATACCTTTTTCCTAACCCTCAAAGCTGCTTCCAAAAGTCGTTCTTCCCTTTCAAATTACATGCCATGAGAAAAAGTCTGCTAATAATTCTTTGCAAATGCCTCAACTACATTTTGAAAGAAGAAAAAAGATTGAAGTAAAAGAATAAATTGAAGAAGACAGGAGAAACTAAAGGAGGAAAAAATATGTTGAGAGTAGGAATTACGAATAAGCTCATGAGAGCGCATGGATAGAAGGAATAGCAAAATATCTGTGTTTTTCCAGATTCACTATTTATGTCATCTATTATATATAAAAAATTGTGAAACTGAAATTCATGGGCTTAACTCATTGATGGGTTTAGAGTAAAATGTTTAAATACCATAAATTAAATAATACTATACTTCAGACACTCTATTAGATATCTTACATATGCCTAGTATTCTTTTTTAGTATGACCTGGTGAGGGCTTATTACTACCCCAACAGTTTATTGAGAATATATTTACATTATTGGTTTATATATTGTTTTATTACAACCAAAGTCCAAATTTACACAAATGCTAAGGGAAAGTCTATCTGTGCCTTGTTGAATGATTGTAATGCTCAAATATTTTTCACTATGTTTAAATATTTTCTCTTCAACACAAATACAGGCTAAGCACCTTAATTTGTTTCCACGTTGTCAATCAGATTTTCTGAATGGCCTCTCCTGAAAATAGTCAACTAGAATATATACCAGAGGGATATAATAAACTTACATATTTGGAAATACTAAGGTTAAAATTCATATAAAACAAAGAGGTATTTGATGTTCCAATGCTTTTATCCCAAAACTTTTTTTTTTATTAATGATGAATACTAACCATCATGTTCACTTCTGCAACAATGTACTCCCCTTAGGAAAGTCAGTGTGGTCATCCAGTCTGGGTTCTTGTAAGTTTCTGGATTGTGCTATGAAACTAGCCAATTAGTGTGCAAAGTTTTGGACTTATACACAAATCTTCCATCACAAAGAATCTTTGAGAAACACTTGGTGGGAACACCTTCAATTAAAAGGTACAGAAAGGGCCAGAGGGAAAAGCTCCCATGGGCTTTTTGCATTAGTTAAGTATAATTTCAGAAGTAAAGCCAATATTATCATCATGGTCATATGGATTACTTTAAGGCTTTCTTCTCTTCATTAATTTCTGCAGATACATCATATAAATGGTTCAGAAATACTGTTATGTTATGGCACTGATGAAATAGTATGGGTATATGTTTATTCACTTGCCCTCTATCCTAATCTCCTCAAAGGCTATATTCACTGTTTACCAAGGTACATTATACACACTTAAATAATGTTGAATTCTTCTTTATTACTTAACTGCATTAATGTGCTGAGTTTCAAAAGAGCAGTAAGATTTTCTTCAACAACACAAAATTGTTGCCATTATGCTGGAGATTGGAAGACTTTTCCAGTAATTTAACTATACCCATTTGAAAGTTTAATATAATATACACTCTTTTGAGTTTCTAGATATCAGCAAATATTAGGTAAAAGAATTTGGAAAATCCACAATGCATACTCATTTTTTTATTATATTAGTTTCTGTTCATGATATGTTTGTCTTATTTTTCCCCTGGGTGGGGGAGGAGCACAGTGTCAATAGAATCTAAAAGGAACAGAGTTGAGTTAATCTTACCTGTTGGTTAAGAGCAGACTATCCACATTGGCCCAGGCAAAGTCCCACACAATTAGTTTTATTTTATAATATTTTTTTCCTTTTTTCATACATTTCCACTTCTCCTCATCTTGGCACCCATTATACTCAATGTATTAGTCAAGACACTCTAGAGAAACAGAAGCAACAGGATATGTGTGTGTGTGTGTGTAAATATATATAAGTATGTGTAAATATATGATTATTTGTGTAAATATATATGTATGCGTATAAATATATAAGTAAATATCTTGAGTTTTTAATCAGAATTACTCCTGTGACTGTCAGTTTTGGCAAATCCAAATTCCATAAGTTGAGCCTCAAGTTGAGAACTCCTATGAAGACTTTGATGAAGTCCCAGTAGAAGCTGGCTGCAGAAGAGAAAAAAATTCTTCTTTCTGACTGCTGAAACCATAAGTTCTTTTTTAAGGCCTTCAAGTGATTGGGTAAGACCTTTCTCATTAATGAAAGCTATCTCCTTTGTTGAGTGTAGGTTTAATCAGCCATAAATGCAATCAGGTTACTAATGATTTAAAGGAACAAAATACCCTCACAGTAAAATATCAGGTCATTACTTGCTTGACCAAACAAGTAGACAACATAACCTAGCAAAATTTACACATGAACTTAATCATTACACTAAAGCATGTCAGTTTTCTACACATTAGCCCTCAGATACATCCTGGTGGTTTTCTTGCTGCTGTCCACATTTTTGAAAATAATCTCTTGTTTTTTTACTCTCATTCAACTATGGCATTTAAATCTGTCTTATGTTTGCTCTAATATCAAGACTGACACAAGCACTTAATATTGCCTCAATATATGTAAAGTGAAGTGGGATAATGCTACATGTAAAAAACAGATAAGTTCACCTCTCTGGTTGAATATTAAAACTCATTTATTAATTATTGATAAAGCAAGCAAAAGTAAGAAATAAAAGATAAAATAACAAAAACTGTGAATGGGTATATTTAGACAAATATACAATTATACATCTGACAATTGACAAATATGTATTCCTACATACAGAGATTGAATATTTTTTTTAAATACCTATTGGAGCATTTAAAAAGCCTCAATAAACTTTATTTTTTTAAATATATATTTTATTTTTTTAAAGATGCTTAGATTACACAAATGTTACTCAAAAAATATAGGGATTCCCATATGCCCCACTCCCCACACCTCCCACACCCTCCCACATTAACAACATCTTTCATTAGTGTGGCACATTCATTGCAATTGATAAACACATCCTGGAGCATTGCCATGGAGTATGGATCATAGTTCACATTGTAGTTTATACTCCTTCCAACACAATTCTGCAGGCTATGGAAAGATATATAATGTCATATATCTGTCATTGCAATGCCATTCATGATACCCAAGTCCTGAAAAAGCCCCCGCATTACACCTGTCTTTCCCTCCCCCTGCCCCCAGAGCCTCCAGTGGCCCCTGCCTCCACATCAATGCTGTAATTTCTTCTATTTTTAGAATCACAACAAGTCTATAGTAGAATACCAGTAAGTACACTCTAGTCCATAGTTCATTCCCCAATCCTGAAGATTCTGGGATGGTGATGTACACTCCACCCCTAATTGAGAGTGGGCTTCAATCCCATACAGCTAATGGATGGGACTCTCTTGCTTGCAGTTGTAGGCTCTCTCGCTTCGTTGGTATGGTGGTTGTCAAACCTCACCACCTTGTTAGTTGTCCTGGGTGAGTCCAATGAACTGTAGAGTAGGAGACCCATATAATGAGTGGGAAGAATCTGGAATCTCATCCTGAGGAGTCTCTTGAGAACATATGTGGTTGTTGATAGGGGAGGACAAACCAGTGTGTCAACACCTCAGTGTTGTTGCAATGAACTATGAATCTTGTCAACAAAAGAGTGAAGCAGGGTGGTTACCATGGGCCCTGAAGGGAGGGTGAGGGAGGAATAGAATAAATTGAACAGGGGCTATTTAGTGGGCAATGGAAGTGTTCTACATGATCTTGCAATGATGGACAAAGGCCATGTTAAATATCATCAAATTTATAAAAGTGTACAGTCTAAAATGTAAACTACAATACAAACCATTGACCATGGTTAGCAGCTATGTTTCACTATTTGAATATCCATTGTAACAAATGTACCATCCACATATAAAAAGGTATTAATATGGGAAGGGGAAAAAGGGGAAGGATGTTAGGTATATGAGGGTCCACTGCATTCTGTATGTGACTTTATTATGACCTAAAACTTCTTTAAACAAAATGAAAAAACATAAGACACTGGGGAATACATGGAGGAAAATGTCACTGTACATACAGGAAAACAGATATTACAGTGATGAAAGGCAAAATGTCAAAAAAATTTTTTTAAATATTTTTCATTATTTTTTAATATCCCAATTTTAAAACTTAATTTTTTGGTATCTTTAAATTTTTATGTATTTTATTTCTTATATTTAAACTTACCACTATTATTTCAATTTCCTGTTAATTATATTTGGCTATTTTATTGGCTCCATTTTTGAAGAAGCTTTAGAACACGGATGGGTTACAACTGTGGCAAGGGAGGATCATTGGTGTGGGGTATAGTGATGGGGGATACATGGGAGGAAGTTCACCTGGGCATACATCTAAGGTATATAAATGTGTTCAAATGTTCATGGGGCATTGTCACAGTGGGTGGAGATTCACATAATAATGAAGACAATATTGAATTCCCATTCTTGAGAGCTCTGTCTCATTCTCTAATGTAGCAGCAACTGTTCCCCAAGTGCAGGAGTAATGGCAACGGAGGATGGGCCATTGATGGGCCCTTGATATTGATTTCTATGCTTGTGAGCTTTTGCTCTTGAAATTGAAACTTAGCCTAGTGTTGTGGGGTACCTAAGAGTTGCCTCCTGAGAGCTTCCTTGTTGCTCATATGTGGTCTCTCTCTAAGCCAAACTTGGCCTTTACCTTCCCCCCAGCATGGGACATGACGCCCAGGGATAAGCCTCCTTGGCAACATGGGTTTACTACCAAGCACCAACTTCCAATGCAACAGGAAAAAGACCTTGAATTAAAGGGGGAAATGGTAAAGACAAATTAGCTTATATGGATAAGAGACTTCAAAGTGAAGCAGGAGGTCATCCCCGAGGTAACGCTTATGCACATCTCAGCAGGATCTCACAGACTGCCAAAGTGGATACTGCCTCAAATAGTGTGGCTCCTGAGGGCTCTGGAGACTCCCAGGTCCTATGGTCAGGGTAGATAACTCTGGAGTTTGGTGCCTTGCCAGTGGGCCCTACTTTGGAGTTTGTGCACCTAAGAATACCAAAGTTGGACTCACTTATGGTTTGTCTACACATGGCTCATCTGTCTATTCTTGGTGCTAGAGTTGGTAGGTGTATGTCCAAGAGACTTGAATCTTTGGGCTGTCCATGTGCCAGCTGAGTCCAGAGCCTCAGTGGAGTTGCAACACCTACTCAATATACTTTAAAGACGAGAAATTGTAGAGAACTGGGAATTTAAGGTAGAAGTTAACAATAATTGATCATATATATATATATATTTGGAAAATCAAAGGCTATGATTCTAAATGTCTTTAAAGAATAAACAATCCTAGAAAAAAAATTAAATACATTTAATTGAATTATAATGAACTGGTTTCAATTTGGAATTTTAAATAGCTTGGATAGTACTCACTCTCAGTCTCTAAACAAGAAAAAAGCTCAAAAACTGAATATCAACAAATCTTAGACCTTTCAGACGTTTGAGTTTCAATGTAAAACTATCTCCTCAAAAAACAGAAGAGAAAGGCAGATACAAAGAATCACTGTTTACCTGGAGCTGAAACCACAGCAGTGGGAGTGGTGTTCAGAAGTAAAAGTAGAGGGTAATTGACAAATTGCTGGAGTCAAAGCATGTAATAGATTGAGAGACAAAATTTCCTGGGGCCAAATCTTAGGGGCACCCACACTTACCTGAGTCTTACCTACAGAAACCCAATCTAATTCCCACTCTGAATTTCAGAAAAAAAATATCATTATGTTTCAAGGATTGGAGAGGAAAAGTAACCCATTTTGAAATAAAAAGGAAGTCTCTTCTAGTTAATTCCTGTGCTATTTTACCACAGCCTAACCAAAGTGGGTTTTTCCAGATTAACCTGCTTGGGGGAAGGTAAATACCAAATTGCAGCTCTCTCCAGACTTCCTGTCTCACCTAAGGGGTGGAAAAATTTTGTATGATATTTCTATTGTTTCACCTCTTCAGCAACACTTTCTGTGGTCTATCTTTAATTTTAGCCATTTGCATTTTACATATTGACTAATGATGCCTAACAACTTTTCAAGTATTGTTTGTTAAGTATATAGCTTCTTTGATGAATTAACTGTTCAAAATATGTGTTCATTTTTAATTGGGCTGTACAATTTTTATTGTGTTCATTTTTATTGGGTTTTTCTATTTTTTTCTTATTCATATGGAATGTGTTTTTATATATTCTAAATAGTAGGTTTTTAATGACTATATTTTAAATATTTTATCGAAGAGCATAATTTCATTTTTCTTTCCTATTTATAATCTTACTCCTACAACAAAACCTTTTACTTTGTTAAAATGCATTTATCATGGCATTTCTTTTCTGTATTGCAGTTTTGTGTTGAATTTAATAGTTATTTGCCTAATCCAAAAACCTTACAAGTTTCTTTTGTGTTTCATTCTAAATATTTCATATTATATATTTATGTAGAAGTCTATGATCCATTTTGAATTAATGTGTGTATAATATGTGAGATACAGGTCAATTTTAATTTGCTGTGAGTGTATATGTCTAATAGTTCCACCAACATTTGTTAAAAACACTATCCTTTCCCCCAGGAATTACTTACAACTTTTTGCTTAGATTTACATCCATGTATGTGTGGATCTAATTGTGGACTCTCTAGGCAGTTCAATTGTTCTAATTGTCTGTCTTTATGAAATTACCACACTTATTTGATTACTGTAGGTTTATAAAATGCCTTGAAATCAAGAACTGTAATTTCTCCAAATTCATTCTCTTATAAATTTGTGTGGGCTGATCGAGATGCTTTGCATTTCCAAACAATTATTAAAATTAGGTTATAAAATTCTAAAATAAAAAGCCATTTGGTTTTTCAAAGGGAAGATAACATTGAATCTAGGAATTAATTCCGTAGGTGGTATAAAAGTCATCTTAAAAATATTGAGTTGCATACAAGATGGCCATGTAGGGAGTGGTATGATGCACTTATCCTCCAGAAGTGGCCAGAAGATTGGCAGGCTTGCTTGGTATAGGGGAAGTCACGGGTCAGTGGGTCATTTAGAGTGGGCTGTCAGCCAAAAGGTGATCAGCTAAGCACTGGAAGAGCAGCAGGCCTGCAGGCTCACAGATGTGGGCAGATAACATGGAGAGACCTAGCCTGACACCTGTGACATAAGAGGGAGGTCCAAAGATATTGTTTATTTTATTTATTTTGTTGCAGATACCTGGCAAGGAGGAAACGAGCAGTACACCAGTGGCCTGAGAGGGAAGTCTGGGTTGTTTGTTTGTTTGTTTGTTTGTTTGTTTGTTTCTCTCTCTCTCCTCTTCTGGGTACTCAGGGAGAGGGGGTGACATAGAACTATAGGTGGACATATACAGCTAATGAAGAGGCTTAGAGCTGGACACTGGTGGTCTGAGAGGATGGCTTGGGGATTTTTTCCCTCCCTCCCTCCCTCCCCCCCTCCCTCCCTCCCTTCCTTCCTTCCTTCCTTTCTTCCTCTCTCTCTTTCTTTCTCTCATTCCTTCCCTCTCTTTTTTCTCTTCATTTTCCTTCTTTTCATTTTTTCATTTCCCTTTTTCCACATTTTTTTCTTCTTCTTCTTTTTTTTTCTGTTAAACAGAAGTAATTCTAAAGATTTAGAATAAGTGGAACACCGTGTCAAAGAAGAGCCTTATCATAAAGCCAAATAAAATAATACCCTAGGCATGAAAGAGGAAACTATCCAAAAGAATAAGCACATCAAGATAAAAAGAAGCCTAGACCATCAGCAAAAAAATTATGAGGCATACTAGGAAACAAGAAGGTATGGCCAAGTCAAAGGAAGAAAGAAAACATTGGAGAAGATGCAGAATTTGGAACAAATCTCCATAATCAATTTAAGGAGATAAAGGAAGAAATAAAGGATATTAGGAAGACACTGAGTGAGCATATAGAAGAAAATGTAAACATATATTAGAAAACAAATCTTAAGGTAATGAAAGATCAAACAGAAAAAATTAAAAATACACTAAAATCACACAACAGCAGATTTGAACAGGAAGAGGGAATAATTAAATTAGAAGTTAGGACATCTGTAATGGCACAGATAGAAGAACAGATGGAGAAAAATGGAATAAAAATAGGCAGAGACTCAGGGAATTGAATGACAGCATGAAAAGCATAAACACATACATCATGGGTGTCCCAGAGGGAGAAGGGAAGGGAAAAGGGGCAGAGGAAGTGTTTGAGGAAATAATGGCTGGAAAGTTTCCAACTCTTATGAGGTGCATAGATGTACATGTCCAAGAATGGCAGCATATTCAAAACAGAATAAATCCTAACAGATCTACTCAGAGACACATACTAATCATATTGTCAAACACTAAAGATAAAGAAAGAAACCTGAAAGCAGCAAGAGAAAGGCTATATATCACATATAAAGGACAGTCGATAAGATTAAACACTGATTTCTCATCTAAAACCATGGAAGTGAAAAGCCAGTGATATAACATAGTTCAGGTGCTGAAAGAGAAAAAAGTGCCAGCTAAGATTCTGTATCAAGCAAAATTGTTCTTCAAAAGTGAGAGAGAGATCAAAATATTCACAGATAAACAGAAAATGAGAGAATTCATCAATAAGAGTCTTACCCCTTAAGAAATACTAGATGGGACAGTGACATGTGTGCATGGACATGGACAGGGACAGTTGCAAGGGCAGGGGTGGGCAAAGTGGTGGGGATTACAGAGGCTACAATGGCCCAGCAGCAGGTTGTGGTGGACTGTGGGCGGCTGTAGGCAGCATGTGTGTTGGAGGTACAGTGGCCATCAGAGGTCTGGCCATTTATTGGCAGGACAGGGGCCCAGTCCGCAAGTTTTGGGAGAGCCTGGAGATGGTGACACAGCTGGATTTGGTGCACATCTGGTTGGACAAACACTACAGTAGGTATGTTCATGCAGGTGCTCCTACCAATAAAACTTTGGTTGGACTGGTAATATAGCTTCCAGGAAAATGCCTTTGGGAACATGTCACCAACCCAGGCTTCACTAAGTTCCCTGCAAAATGCTTCATGGATTTCAAAGCTGAGGGTACCTTGTGTCACATTCTAAGGGCTGCTTACAAGTATAAAAATGAACAGGGAAGGCGGAGGTTTAACTACAGAATCAATCCTGAATGAATCATAATGGTGAAATGTTTATGAACATTAAGAATACATTGGTGCAGAACAATTGTTTATCAGACCCAACATCTACCTCCTCATTCCAGACATTGACCTGAAGTTGGCTAACAAATTGAAAGACATCATCAAAAGGCATCAGGGGGACATTTACTGATGAGATGTCAAAAGCTTCCCACCACATTTATCCACATCCTTCCTCACAAGAGGATGAAGAGTGGTTGAGGCTGGTGATGAGAAAAGACAAGCAGCTGTTAGTGTGTGGGGGTTTTACCCAGACAGCTATGATACTTGTGTTCACAACAGTGAAGTTGATGCTGAAATTGAAAAGTCACCAACTCCAGAAAAACCTTGGAAGTTTCATGCTAAATGCATTTTGGACTCAATGAATGGATGAATGAGGAAGATTATGAGATGGATGAGAACAGGAAGCCTGTGAGTTTTTGTCAGTGAATTTCAACAAAGAATGAAGGCCTGTCAATCCGAAGTCCAGAGAGAAGAGACAGAAAAGCAGCAGCTAATGCTTGAAAGTGGAAACATTCACCTACCTCTCCCCTCCCATACTCACAGAATCAAGGAAGAAGAGTGGGAAAAAAGACCAAGCTGGTCTTTATGGGAAGCATAGTAGTCAGAAAGAAGAAGATAAGCAAGAAGATCTTACCAAAGATATGGAAGACCCAACACCTGTACCCAACATAGGGGAAGTGGTACTCCCCAAAAATGTAAACCTAAAGAAATATAATGAAAATACACCTGTTAGAGGAGAAACTGTAGCAGATCTAGATGAGCAGGATGAAGAAAGAGTCATAACAGGAGTAAAGGAAGGTGAAGATCCTAGCAAAGGTGATCAGAGTTGTGAAGTCGACCCTGGTGAAGATAATGTAACAAAGAAGACCATTCACATTACTATTCTTGGCTATGCATTCTGGTGTTATTTTAACTGTATTCATGTGATTTAATGGCATGCTTTTCCTGAGCTTTTCAATGGAAAAAACAAATCCAAGACTCCAGAAATATGCTTGGCATATCGAAATTGTATGATTGACGTATACCACCTGAGTCCCCAAGAATATTTAATCAGCACTGCTTGTTGGAGGAACTCAGCAGAAGATGTGTGTGCTGTGATTAGGGTTCATGCCTTTTTAGGGCAATTGGGGGCTTGTTAATTACCAAGTGGATGCAAAAAGTTGACCCATGGCAATGGGACTTCCTCCTACTCCTCATTTTAATGTATTAGCTGACACCCGTTCTGGGCTTGTGCCTCTCCAAGTTCAATCACCTCAGGTCTCTGATGCTCAACAAATGAAACATTTTCCTGAAAAGAACAAGGCAAAATGGATAGATATTCAGAACTTTGGCCTCTGTACTGATATATATATATATTTGCTTTATTTTGTACATTTAATAATTGAAAACATAAGCAATTAAAAACTAAAAAGTAAACACAGATGAATAAATATATACATTTCTCAATTAAATGTAATGATACATGTAAATTTTTTTGTTGTTGTTTTGTTTTTTGTTTGTTTTTTTGTTTTTGTTTTTTGTGAATCAAACAATATATTACACAATATATTTGGTTCATAGTAATACATTCATACAGTATTTGTCCTTTTGTGTCTGGCTTGCTTCACTCAACATAATGTCCTCCAGGTTCATCCATGTTGCCATATGCTTTATGACTTCATTTCTTCTTACAGCTGTATAATATTCCATCATGTGAATAGACCACAGTTTGTTTATCCATTCCTCTGTTGATGGACACCTGGGTTGTTTCCAACTTTTGGCAATGGTGAATAATGTGGCTATGAACATCAGTGTGCAGATGTCTGTTCGTGTCACTGCTCTCAGTTCTTCTGGGTATAAACCCAGCAGTGGTATTGCTCACTGTACTGATATTTATTGCAAGAAAACCTTAGGAAAGAGTAAAGGAGGTAGTGCTGGAAGAGAGTGGACTGAACAGGAGGCATTTCTACTTCTGGAAGCTCTGGAGATGTAAAAAATGATTGGAAAAAAGTGTCAGAACATGTATGTTGAACCAGAATGAATGCATCCTCCACATTCTGGGGCTTCCCATTGAGGACCCATACCTTGAGAATTCAGATGCTTCCTTTGGGCCCCTAACCTACCAGCCCATCCTTTTCAGTCAATTAGGAAACCTAGACATAAGCACTGTTGCTTTCTTTCATAAAGGCCCTGTAATATGTTGTACTCCTATTTTTCTAAATGTTTTTATCAGAAAGGATTATGGGTATTGTTAAAGGCCTTTTTTTAATCAATTGAGATGATGATCAATTTTTTTTCCATTTGTTCTGTTAATGTGCTGTATTACATTAATTGATATTCTTGTATTGATCTACCCTTGCTTACATGGGATAAACTCACTTAATCAAGATCTATAATTCTTTTAATGTGCTGTTGGATTTGACTTGTTACTATTTTATTGAGGATTTTTGCATCTATATTCCTAATAGAAATTTTTCTGTACTTTTCTTGTAGTGTGTTTATCTGGCTTTGGTATTGGCGTGACATTAGCCTCAAAGAATGTATTAGGGAGTGTTTCCTCCTCTTCAACTTTCTGGAAAACTTTGAGCAGGATTTATATTAATTCTTTTGGGGATGTTTAGTAGAATTAAACTGTGAAACCAATTGGTCCTGGGATTTTCTTCATTGAGATGATTTTGATTACTTATCCAATCTCTTTACTGTAATTCTTCTGTTGAGATCTTTTATTTCTAGAGTCGGTGAAAGGTTTTTGTGTTTCTAGAAAATTTATCCATTTCATCTAGGATGTTTAATTTGTTGGCATACAGTTGTTCATGCTATCTTCTTTTGATTCTTTTTATTTCTGTGGGCTCAGTAGTAATGCCCCACCCCCCTTCAATTCTAATTTTATTTGTGTTCTCTCTCTTTTTTCTATATTAGTCTAGCTGAAAGATTGTCAACTTTTTAAATCTTTCAAAGAACCAACTTTATGGTTTTGCTAATGCTCTCTATTATGCTTTTATTTTCTATTTCCTTTATTTCTGCTCTAATGTTTGTTATTTCTTTCTGCTTGCTTTGAGTTTAGTTGGCTATTCTGTTTCTAGTTCCTTCAGGTGTGCAGTTAGGTCTTTGGTTTAAGCTTATTCTTCTTTTACAATATAACCATTTCGGGCTTTAAATTTTCTTCTTAACACTGCATTTGCTGCATCCCCTAAGTTTTTAAAATGTGTGTTTTCATTTTCATTGTTCTCAAGAAATTTAAAGATTTCCGTGGTGATTTTTTCTTTGACCCATTGATTAAGATTGTGTCATTTAACTTCTATACATTTGTGTATTTTCAAGTTCTCTGCCTGTTATGGATTTCTAGCTTCATTCCAATGTGGTCAGAAAAGATGCTTTGTATAATTTCAATTTTTAAAACATTTAGTGAAACTTGTTTTGGGACCCAAATTTTTTCCTATCCTAGAGAGTGATGAATGTGCCCTTTAGAAGAATGTGCATCCTGCTGTTTTGGTGTGCAGTGTTCGGTATATGTCTGTTACTTCTAGTTCATTTATCACATAATCAAGGCCTCACTTCCTTATTAATCAAACTAAGCATGAATGATCACCAGCAGCCAGCACCAGAATGCCAAAGTCTTCAGGGAGAATGCATCACCTTGATGATGCCTTGATTTGGACTTTCTTTTATTCTAAAAAATGTGAGCAAATAAATTCCCGTTTGAACTTTTTGTGGAATTCTTTCAAACACACACATTTAGACTACCATATTTCACTCTGACATATCACATCTAATAGGGCCATCTGCATTTGAGAATATATTCTAATCACTGGGACTGTAATATATGAGCTGGATTGAAAGGTGGAGTTTTAAAATAAAAGAAAGTCACTGCATTCTCACCTGATATATCTAAGGTTCTTGAGTAAAGTGCATTAGAGAAAACAGCTGCTATTGTTATTTTACTAATGGTAGACCTAATTCAATGATGGCCAATTTATCAATTAAAAATATCAGAAGACAGAGTAAAATAATATAATTTTTACACTCATAAAAAAGAGATCATTTATGAGACATTTAGTAAAATCAATATGTTCTAAAAGTTGATAAAAAGAGAGGAAATAATTAATTACTTATAATTATGATTGCTTTAAAATATCTAGGATATTGTGATCATTAAAATAGGGTTCTCTCAGGTCTTGAAAAATGCTAATATAGACTAGAATTCGGGGGCAAAATGGCATCGGTTTAAGTGGGCATTCACCATCTCTCTCACAAAAGACAGCTGACTGGGGACAAGATCCAGCTCAAGTGAGCTGTTCTGGGAGCCCACAGAGCAGGAGCTTTTGGGGCATAGATCTAGAGAGAGCTGGACAGGGAGATAGGTTGCTCAAGATAAAACCATGAGTTTTTAGCCTTGTGGAAATCATGGGCGGCTAAGCCCCACCCTCAGGACAAAGAGTTAGGGTGAGCCTTGACTCCCACTGGCCACCGAGCTAGAGGGAGCATTCTCCAAGAGTGGGAGGGTTCTGGTGAGTGGCAGAGAGGGGTGTCATTTCTGTGGGTTTCTCTGCTAGGGCCACCTTTGAGATTTGGGGAGCACACCAGCAGGCTTGAAGTGGCACCAGGCTGAGGGGAGAGGCAAATCTGCTGAGGCAGCCTGCTTTACCTAAACACCCTGGGATACAGAGACTTGGCCTGAAAGAGGGCAGGGTCAGCCAATTTAATAGTTCTGCACTGAGGACTACCAGAATTTCAACTCCCCTAAAGGAGTCAGGGAGTGGAAACCACTTAATAAGTTTTCAAGAGTCTATTTAAGGGTCCCTGGGAGGAGGGGGTGGTCCAGAGGA
>JAKSZT010054356.1:404029-453461 GCA_026826555.1 Tolypeutes matacus | reverse complement strand
CTATGCTCTAGAATTTTATTTAGCTGTTGGTTCTGCGTGTGAGTTAAGTTTTCTCTTTGGCAGTTTTTCTTCTTATTTTATTTCCTTGCTTCTTTGTATGTTCTGAATCTCCACCGTTCGGTCCATGCCGCCGATCCGAGCAGATAGATGTCCCAAGCTTCTCACTCCACGCGTGCACAGCACAGACCCCCGGGCAGGACCCCGTCCCCAATCCGCCTTGCTCTGGGAGCTTGCAGTGTGCGCCCTCCTACACTAACGCCATCTTGGCCGCTTTTCCTTCTTTAATTTTTATCTTCAATATTATCATATGAAAGAGTCAAGATTACTATAATATTAAAGTACTAGTGAATTATTCTGGATAATTGTTTCTTCATCTATCTTCTCTACTAAAGTAAACTCCTCCCACACAGAAGCCAGTGATGTTTACCATGGTACATTCTATATAACTCCATACTCAGTAAGTATTCAATTAGGTCAATACACTGAGTATCAGAATAGCATTAAGAATTTCCCTGTCAACAAAGAATTTTAGTCATTATGATGCATACTTATAAGTAGTCTCTAACATTTTATTACAGCTTTGAATCCATGAATATTGTTTATTGTTTTTTTGTTTGTTTGTTTTTAAAACCAAATATTTTACATTACTACCTAATGAGCTGACTCAATAATAGCTCTTAGTTTATAGCAGACAATTCTCATGGGTCCATTCAAGCTCTCTCTGTTCTCTTTGATTTTATTTTACTTTTTTGTCCTTTCCATTCCTCATTTTCACTCTTCCTCACCCTCATGGGTACCCAAAACACAATATTTAACAAAGCCAGGCTTCAACTGTTACTTGACCCGTTACTGCACACTACTTGTGGCTTTCTTAGAGCTGTGTACACCTATTGAGAATCATCTCCTATTATATACTTATTAGAGTATGACATTTGACTCTGACCTCTTTTGGTGTAAGACACTGACTAATTGGAGTACTTAATAATATAACCTTATAATATATGAAGCAATTTTGGATAAAGTTAAATGAACAACAGGTAAATTTACAGTGGAAGATTTAATACAACTTTATCAACTATTGATAAGTAAAACAGGCAATAATTTGGTAAGGATATAAAAGATAGAACAACACAATTAAACAGCATTTATAGTCGTATTTTAGATACATATAAAATTATATATCCAATGGTTAAATAATATATGTTCTCTTCATGTTTAGAGAGAGGATTTAAAAATTAAGTGTTGGGTCATGAAAATAGTTGCAACAAATTTTAAAGTGAGATTATACAGAATTCTGAGCACAATGAATTTGAGGTAGAAGTTAACTATGCTAATTTACAATTTCAAACACTCACACACATACACACAGATATAAAATCTCTGGAAATTTAAATCTTACCATGATAAATATTTAAGATATTGAGAAATAAACAATAGGTGGAATGGTTTTAAAATGTTCATAATTGAATGATAATGAAATAGGTTCCACTCCAACATATAAAGAGCTTGGAAGTCATCACTCTCACCCTCAAAATAAGAAGCTTGAAAACTGAAAATCAACAACTCTTCTTACACCCATCAAATAATTGAGTTCAGAGAGCAAGATTCTACACTATTTTAGTTTGCTAAAATTGCTAGAAGCAATTTACCAGAAATAGATGGACTTTAATAATGGGAATTTATTAAGTTGAAAGCATACAGTTCTGAGACTGTAAAAGAGTCTAAATCAAGGCATCAGGTGACACTATTTCCCTGAAGACTGGTTGTCTGCAATCCTGTACTCCTCTGTCAAATGGGAAGGCACATGGTGGTATTTCCCTTCTCTTCGGGGTTTTGTTGTTTTCAGCTTCCTGGTTCCCATAGCTTTCTCTATGAACTTCAATGGCTCTTTGCTGTTTCCAGAGATCCTTATTCATTCTGTTTATAAAAGACTCAAGTAAGATGAATAAGACCCATGCTGGGTTGCACCCAAAAGAAGTAATCTAATTAAAAGTTTCCACTTACAATACGTTCATACCACAGGAATGGATTAACCCTTAGGACATGACCTTTTCATAAAAAAACCTCAAACTACCACCTCCCCCCACTCCAAAGTAGAAAAGGGAGCTATAGAAAATCACAACTAACCTGGAGCAGAAATCACTATTGGAACCAGAATCAAGTAGGAATGCTTAAAGTATAATTGACAAATTACTGTGGACAGAGCATGAGTTAGCTTGACAGATAAAAATTTCTAGAGGCCCAATCTTAGGGAAACCCCACATTTCATGAGTTTTACTAACAGTAGTCCTACCAAATTATTACTGGAAATTTCAGAGAAATAGCCTATCAGGCTTCTGGCAGGGGAGGAGACATGAAAGCATTTTGAAATAAGCCCAGAGCAGCGTGGTTTATATTTTTAACATATCCTTGTCCACAAAGGGAAACTATTTTACCAGAGTCTAATCTACATGGTTTTTCCAAGAACTTGAACAACTTGTTGGAAAGGATATACCCAACTCCATCACCATTATTCTTTCTGTGTCAACTAAGGGGTTGGAAAAAAATCTGAGAAACATTTGTGCAAGTTAGAGTCCAAGAACATAGATTCAGTAAAAGGGTGAGATCTAATGATTGGAAAATAGATTGCTTATCCTTCCCCTACAATTATTACCATATCAGTAAGACCCCTGGATCATAATATGTGATTACAATAGAAAAGAATTGCATGCCTGAGACTCTATATAAGAAAGAATCTCTAAGGAAACCCAAAGAAAAAGAGATTAAAAACAAGGATGCCTTAGGAAATGTTATGTTATGACATCTACAGCCACTGCCTAATTCCTAATAAGACAAACATAAAACCTCAAAATAATGGCCTATTTAACTCAGGTATTTCACCTGACACAACATGCCAGGCTTTCAAAAAATTATGAGTCATGGAAAAAGCCAAAAAACACAGTCTGAGAGAGATGGCAAGCATCAGAAACAGTCTCAGATTTGGGAGATTTTGGAATTATTGAAACAATATTTAAAAATAAGTTTATTACTATGTAAGAGAATTAATTAAAAATGTGGACAACTTGTAAGACCAGTTGGCTAATGTAAGAAAAGAAATGTATACTCTAAAAAGGAACCAAGAAGAAATACTGGAAATCAAAAAAAATGCAAAAAAATTAAGAACACTTTTGATGGACACATCAGTGGCTAGAAATGGATTATAACAGAGTTAGTGAACTTAAAGCCATGTCAGTAGAAAAACATCCAAAACTGAAAAATAAAGAGAAGAAAGAATGGAATCAGTGGGAAAAAATATCTAAAATCTATTGGACAATTTTTAAAAGGTACAACATATTTGTAATGGGAATACTAGGAGAATAAAGAGAGAGAGGAACAGAAAAATATTTGAAACAATAATGTCTGAGAATTTTCCACAAGAAAGACAAGAACCAAACCACAAATCCAGGATGCTTAGAGAACACCAAGTAGAACAAAAACTGAAAATCTATGCTAGGCATATTATAATCATAGTGCAGAAAGTCAATGACAATGAAAAAATTCTCGGATCAAGCCATGTGAAAAAAAAAATCTTACCTATAGAGGAACAAAGGTAAGAATGACATTGGACTTCTTTTGAAACCAATGTACTCAAGAACAGATTAGCATGAAATATTCTTGCTAATCAGTGACAAAAACTACTAAACTAGAAATCTATATCCAAGGAAGTTATTTGTTAAAAGTGAAGGACAAATTAAAATTCTCTCAAGCCAAAAACATTTGAGAGATTTTGTTGCCAGTAGAAATTCTTTGTAAGTAATGTAAAATGTAACTCTTTACAGAGCACGAAAATAATATAGATCAAAATGTGATCTGCATAAAGAAAGGAGGAACATTTGAAAGGGTCAAAAATGGAGGTAAAATATTCTTATTCAAAATAATATAGCAACAATATATTGTATGATTATAGCTTATGGGTAAGTGAAATGAACCCCAAGAATTCTATAAGGGCACAGGGGAGGAAATGAGAATATTGTTGTATAAAGTCTCCGAATTATCCATGAAATGGTTTAGTGTTCTTTGATAGTGGACTGAGAGTAACAGTAAAAGTATAACACTAAGTCTCAGCTGACCACTAAGAGATTTTTAAAAAGCAGTGTAATTGAATGTCTAACAAAGGAGATTGAATGTTCAATTGAAACCAGAGAAGGCAGTAAAAGAGAGCAAAACAAGACAAAGAAACAAACAAATAATCTAAGGAACAGAAACAATTACAAATATTGGAGATAATACAACTATATCAATATTTAATTTAAATGTGAATGTTCTAAATAAGCAAATTAAAAGACAGACATTATCAGAGTGCATAAAGGCAACACCAAAAATAAGACAACAGATCCAATTATAAAGAAAATTTCTTTAAATATAAAACCACATACATTTAAAAAAAGAGATGGAGAAAGATTGTTAATGATAACAATAAATCTGTTAAAGCTATATTAATATCAAATGAAGCAGATTTCCAAGCAAGGAAATTATAGGGAAATGAAAGTAATTAAATAATGAAAAAGTTGGCAGCTCTTCAAACAGTCATAACTTTCCTTAATGTGTGTGCTTAACAATAGAATGTCAAAATATATGAGACAAAAACTGTTATAAATGCAAGGAAAAACAGATGCATCCACTATTATAGTTGTACATTTCAACACCCTTTTATCAGTAATTGACAAATCCAATCTGAAAATCAGTAAGAGTATATTTGAACTGATCAGCACCATCAATCAACTGGATCTAATTGACATGCATAGAATACTTCAACTGGAGCAGAATACACATTCTACTTAAGGTTCACATGGAACAGCCATCAAAATAAATCACATCATGTGCCATAAAACACACCTCAACCAATTTAAAAGAAGAGAAATCATGCAAAGTGTACTCTCAGACCACAATGGATTCAAACTAGCAATCATAACAATGAAAATGGGAAAATCCCAAAATATTTGGATATTAAAAGCACATCTAAATAACCCCAAAGAAGAAGTCTCAAAAGAAATTTTGAAATATTTTGAAGTAAATTAAAATTCACATTTAACTTATCAAAATTTGTAGGATACAGCAAAGACAATGTATGGAAGGACATTTATAAAATTGAATGCATATATTAGAAAAGTAATGAGATCTGAAATCAATTATCTAGAATTCCCATTGACTAAGATGTCAGTGTAAGTTGCTCGAGGGTTCCATTTCCCCATGGAACCCTTGAACAACCAGCAAAAACTTCCAGAGCCATCTTCCTTAGACCTCCAGAAAACAGTTAAAGGATGCAGTAATGGGGTGAGTCCCAAATCAACAAAACACAATTTTAAAATGATAAAAGAAGGTCAAGGTATCCTGGTTGGCTTTTTTTCCATCCCCTCCCCAACACAGTGTGGTGCTGCCCTGCACTGTCAAAGCTAATCCCTGGCCTATTTCACTGTGAGAAAATTAATCCTTATGTGGCTCCTGGGGTGCCTGTATGTCAGTGGCAATGTATTGGATGGCAGCCTAAAGGACTGAACCAGGACACTCATCTCTGGATCCCCTTCCCAGATCTTGCCCTGAAGGCAGAAGCAGCTTGTGGACAGCTAAAGCAGTGTAAGAAATAATCATATTGAAAAAATCTATGGCAAGGAATTACTGGCTTCAAAACATACAATAAAGTAGCCCAGAGGGATGATGGTCTATTCCACAAGTAGTAAAGCGGGCATTTGGATCCCTGTAAATGGCTGAATTCCTGAGTCTACAGCACATGCCCAGGAAAAAGCACATGTTCAGAAAAGACCCAGAGAACCTGTGCTTTTGCTTCTGTTGGATCTTGGCAGGAAGACCAAGCCATGAAGGAGAGAACCAGCCAACACAGAGTCAATTTGCAAAAACTGAGAAATGTGGTTTTTGTTTTTTGCTTTGTGTCATTTTGTTTTCTCTTATTTTGCTTTTGGTAGCTACTGGCACTAAAGGAAATCTCTATCATGTCATTAGCTGCATAAAAACTTAAGAAGGAGACAGATCAGGAAATAAATCCTAGAGTTAACATATTAAAATATTAACATGTACAGTTTTTTTACAAAAAATTACAGGATAAAGAAATAGGAAATAATGGTCCTTACAAAAGAACAAGATAAAACATCAGAAAACATCAATAAAGAAAAGCAGACTTTGGACATGCCAGTCAAAGACTTAAAAAAACTTTGAATATGATCAAGACCTAAATGAAAACACATGCAAAAAACTAAATTATATGAAAGAAAAATGAACAAAATGTGTATCTCAATAAACAGAAAATATAAGAAGGAATCAAATAGAAAACCTCTAGTTGAGGACCACAATTATGAAACAAAAAGATTCCTTAGCATATTTCTTTAGCAGATTTGAGAGGGCAAAAGAAAAAAAGTCACTGAACTCAAAAGTAAGACAATTAAAATTATCCAGGCTGTGGAACAGAAAGAATTAGGAATGAAGAAAATTTAACAGAACCTGGGAGATGAGTAAGACACAATCAAGTGGCATACTATGCACCATATAGTAGTTCAATCTGTTGAATGCCAGTGACAGATAAGAGTTCTGAAATTTGAAAGGAGAAAATCAATGTGTTATGTAAATGAGTCCCATAAAGTTAAGTGCTGATTTCTCATCAGAAAATATAGAAGCAAGAAGGCAGAGGCATGAAATATTAAAAATGGTGAAAGAAAATAATTAACATGCAAGAATTTTATTTCTAGTGAGACTATCTTTCACAAATGAGAAATAGATTTAGTCATTCACAGATAAATAAAAGTAGAAGTATTTAATCACCACTAGACTTGCCTTACAAGCAATGCTAAAGGGAGTTCTTCAGATTGAAAGGGCACTTGACAATAGATGGAAGTCACATAAAATAATATATATAGCCAATAAATGTAACTACATGGGTAATTATAAATTCTGGTACTGTTGTATTGAATTTTGGATATGTAACTTCACATTTTACATCTTATAGGTTCTAAAGTGCAAATGCATAAAAGTAATGATAAATCTATGTTTTGGGATATATGATGTATATAATTTGTAAAAAAAAAATGCAACAAAGTGGTGGGTGGATTGAGAGTTACAGAAATATAAATTGCATATGATATTGAAGTTGAGCTGGTACCAAATAAAACTAGATTGTTATAGATTTTGAATGCTAAATTTAATTCCCATGATAACTGCAAACTGAATATCTGAAAAATAAATACAGAAGGGAATGAGAAGATGCTTAAAAGGTTTAATTATAAAAAATAAATACTTATTAAAGCAGGAAGTAATGGAAGAATTGTGGGACAAAAAAATCTATACGTCTTACAAAAAACAAATAACAAGGTGGAAAAAGAAATTCCTGTATAACTATAGGAATTTAAAGTAGTTACTTTAAAAGTAAATTGACCAAACTCTCTAGTTAAAAGGCAGAGAATGGTAGAATTGATATAAAAAGCACTCTTTGCTGTTTATAATTTAAATTTATGAAATAAATGAGCTAAAAGTGAAAGGATTAAAAATATTTTTTTGAAATAGTAAAAAAGCTGGGGTAACTATACTAATATCAGATTATATAGACTTTAAGTTAAAAACTGTTACAACAGACTTTTGGAAAGATGGCCTCAGATTAGGCAGGCAGGACTCAACTCTTTCATAAAAACAATGCAGAGAGGGCAATAAACTGTCCAAGAGATCTGTTTTTGGAGTCAGGAGATCAGGACAGTGCCGTGCATCCCACAGGAGGGTGAGGGACAGAGAGACATAGAAGCTGAAATGACAACTGTGAGTTACTAAGCTCCATGGCTGGAATGGCATTTAGCCCCCAATCTCAAGGCAAGAAGCCTGAAAAAACCCATGGTTCACTGAAGCTGACTGAGAGGAGAACAGTCATCTTCCTCCCTGGCAATAGGGAAGGCGTGGTAGAGGGTGGAGAGTGGTTTCTCTTCAGTGAATTTTGCTGAACCTCCTTTGAATCTGGCTAGAGAAGAATCACAGGAAAGTGGAGACTGAGTGAGTTACTACCATGGAAAGATTCTCTGACAAACACTGTCTGCTGGCCAACCAGGAAACTGCAAGGAGACAAACTACTTTTAAGGCATTGTTTTCATGAATCTCTGGGAGAGGATCCATGCCCCATTAATATGTCTCTGGTCCAATTTTAATAACTTAAGTTGGGCAATTATAAAGACTCAGAATGAGTTGAGCCAAAAATCAAAGAAAAGCCTTGGGAAAAAAAAAAAACACTAAACAAGAAAGAGAAATTGACTATCACAGTAAATTCAACAACCTATTCAGATGCCTAGACATCAGAAAAAATTACAAGTCATATGAAGAAATAGGAAGAAATGGCAGAGTCAATGGAATGAGCCAAATATCCTGATGAGACACAGGATTTAAGAAAACTAATCAATGATAATTACACAAAATTCCTAAATCAATTTAGGGAGTTGAAGGAAAATATGATTAAAGAGATGAAGCATATTAAAAAGAAACTGTGTGGGTATAAAGAACAATTTGAAAGCCTGCAAAGAAATGTAACAGAGCTTATGGGACTGAAAGACACAATAGATGAGATTAAAAATACATTAGAGGCATATAACTGCAGATTTGAAATGATGAATAACAGAATTAGTGAAGTCAAACACAAAGCATTTGAACTTGAAAAGACAGGATAACAGAATGAGAAAAGAATGGAAAATTACAACAAAACCTCAGGGAATTGAATGACAATGCAAAACACACAAACATATGCATTTTTGGTGTCCCAGGAGGAGAAGAAAACAGAAAAAGAGTAGAAAGAATATTTAAAGAAATAATGATCCAAACTTTAAGTATCAATATCCAAGGAAGATAACACACTCCAAAGAGAAAATATATGAATAGACTTACTCTGAAACATCTTCCATTCAGAATGACAAATATCAGATATAAAGAGAGGACTCTGAAAGCTACAAGAGAAAAGCAATACATCACATACAAGGGAATCTTGATAAGACTAAGTGCTGATCTCTCATCAGATACCATGGACGTGAGAAGAAAGGGGTAAAATGTATTTAAGCTACTGAAAGAGAAAAACTGCCCGCCAAGAATTATCTGGTAAAACTGTCCTTCAAAACTGAAGGTGAGCTTAATGTCTTCACAGACAAACAAATAGTGAGTATAGTACCAAAAGACAAGAACCACAAGAGATATGACAGGGAATACTGCAGCCTGAAAGAAAAAGCAAGGGCAAAAGATATAGAGAAGAATATAGAAATGAAGATTATTAGAAAGGGTAAATTAAAGGATAAAAAGGCAGACAATATTAAGAAATGACAGCAGTAGCCCAAAGGATAAAATATGGGGAGTAAACAATGCCTTCACAGTAATAAAATTGAATGTTAGTAGGTTGAATTCCCCAATCAAAAGACATAGACTGACAAAATGGAAATTTTTTTAAAAAGCCATTAATATACTGTCTACAATAGACTCACCTTGGAATTAAGGACAAGAGATGGAAAAAAGGGAAAATGCACAAATATGTGGAGATTAAACAACACACTCTTAAAAAACTAATGGGTCAAAGAAGAAACTGCAAGAGAAATTAGTAAATATCTTGAGACAAATGAAAATTAGAACAAAACATATTGATATATATGGATATAGAAGAGGCAGTGCCAAGAGTGAAATTTATAGCCCTCAATGCTTACATTAAAAAAGAAGGAACTAAAATCAAAGACCTAACTGCACACTTGGAGGAACTAGAAAAGGAACAGCAAACTAATCCCAAACTAAGCAAAGGAAAGAAATAATAATGGTCGGAGGAGAAAGAAATGAATTTGAGAAAAAAAAATGGAGAGAATCAACAAAACCAATAGCTGGTTCTTTGAGAAGAGCTATAAAATTGACAAACCCTTAGTTAGACTGACAAGGAAAGAAAGAGAAAAGATACAAATAAATAACATCAGAGATGACAGGGGGACATTACCAGTGACTCTGCAGAAATAAGAGCAATCATAAAAGAACACTATGAACATTACACAAAAAAACTTGAAAACATAGATGAAACAGATGAGTGCCTAGGAACACATGAACAACATACATTGACTCAATGAGAAGACCTAAAAAAAAAAAAAAATCATAAGAGAATAAAGAGTCATCAAAAACCTCCCAAAGATGAAAAGCATAGGACCACATGGCTTCATGGTAAATTTTACTAATCATTCAAAGACGATCTAATACCAATCTTGCTCTAGTTTTCCAAAAATTTGAACAAGAAGAATGCTACCAAACTCATTCTTGAAGCTAACATCACCCTAATACCAAAATCAGATAAAAATACTATGAAAAAAGAAAATTATAGATCAATTAAACAAAGGTGCAAAAATCTTCAACAAAATACTTGCAAACCAAATCCAAAAGCACATTACAAATATTATAAAACATGATCAAGTGGATTTCTTCCCAGGTATGCAAAAGGTTTTCAACACGAGAAAATCAATTAGTATAATAAACCACATTAATAAATTGAAGAAGAAAAATAACAAGAATTTCTCAATTGACGCAGAAAAATCATTTGACAAAATATAGCAACATTTTAGGAAAAAACACTCAAAAAGATAGGAATAGAAGGGAGCTTTATTAACATGGTAAAGTGCATGTATGAAAAACGCATAGCTTGCATTGTATTCAACTCTGAAAGACTGAAAACTTTCCCACTGAGATCCAGAACAAGACATGGATGCCCACTGTCTTCACTGTTATTCAGTTTTGCACTAGGGTTCTAGATAGAGCAGTTAGGCTAGATAAAGAAATAAAAAACACCCAAACAGGAAAGGAAGAAGTAAAACTTTCAATATTTGCTGGTATGACCCTATGTCTAGGAAATCCCTAAAATCCACAGCAAAGCTAAGAGAACTAATAGATAAGTTCTGCAAAGTGACAAGATACAAGATTACTATGCAAAAACGGGTAGCATTTCTATACCCTATTGATGCTCAGTCTCAGTAGGAAGTTTAAAATAATTAGCTAATAAAAGAAACAAATATTTATGAATAAATTTAGTCAAGTACATAAAGGACCTGTATTCAGAAAACTACAAAATATTGCCAAAAGAAACCTAAGAAAACCTAATTTAATGGAATATCATTCCATGTTCATGGACTGGAAGACTAAATATCATTAAGATATCAAGTCTAAAATAAATGATTTACAGTTTCAATGTAATCTCAATAAAAATCCCAACATTTTTGCAGAAAAGAGAAAGCCAATTATCAGATTTTTTGGAAAGGGTACATGGCCCATAATACCCCCAAAAAAATGTCTTTAAAAAGAAGAGTGAAGTTGGCAGACTCTCACTTCCTGACTTTAAAGCACATATTTCTATTCTGAGTTCTAAATTTCGTTCCATTGATCAAAACTCAGAAATAGACCCTCACATACACAGTGAAAAGATTTTTTTTTTTTTTTTTTTTTTTTTAGGTACTGGGGCTGGAGATTGACCCCGGGCCTCGTACATGGGAAGCAGGCACTCAACCACTTGAACAACATCCAAGTCCACAGTGAAGTGATTTTTGACAATGTTTTGAAGCCCACATAGCTGGTCCAAAATAGACTATTCTACAAATGGTGCTGGGAGAACTGGATATCCATATCCCAAAGAAAGAAAGAGGATCCTTATCTCACACCTTATGCAAAATTTAATTGAAATTGGATCAAGGACCTAAATATAAAAGCTACAGTCATAAAACTCCTAGAAAAATACATAGGGAAACCATCTTCAAGATCTTGTGGTAGGTGGTAGTTTCTTAAATCTTATACCCAAAGCATGAGCAATGAAATAAAAATTAGATAAATAGGACCGCCTCAAAATTAAACACTTTTGTTTTTTCAAAAGAATTTTCTCATTGAGAGAAAATATTTAGAAACCACATATCCGGTCAGGTTTTGATATATATTTTATATAAAGAAATCATACAACTCAAGTATAAAAATACAAGCAACGCAATTTTAAAAATGGGCAAAAAAAACGTGAGAAGACATTTCTTTAAAGAGAAGATACAAATGGGCAAAAAGCACATGAAAAAATGTTCAACATCACTTGCTATTTGGGGAATGCAGATCAAAACTACAATGAGATACAATTTCACACCTCATAGAATTTCCATTAATCAAAAAATAGAAAACTACAAGTGCTTAAAATGATGTGGAGAAATAGGAACATACTTCACTGTTAGTGGGAATGTAGAATGGTGCAGACTCTGTGGAAGCAGTTTGTCAGTACCTCAAGAAGCTGAATAGAGAGCTGCTGTACGATCCAAGAATCTTGTTACTAGGAATATATTCAGAAAAACTGAAAGCAGGGTTGTGAAGTGACATTTGCACACCAATATTCATAGCAACATTATTCACAATTGCTAAAATATGGAATGTAATCCAAGTGTCCATCAACTGATGAATGAATAAATAAAATTTGGTAAATACATACAATGGAGTGCTATGTAAGAAGAAATGAAATCAGGATGCATATGACAACATGGATGAACCTTAAGGACCTGATGTTGAATGAAATAAGCTAGATACAAAAAGACAAATATTGTATAGTCTCACTAGTATGAACTAAGTATGATGAGTAAACTCATGAAGGTAATCTCTAGAGCATAGGTTACTGCAAAGAGAATGTGGTTTGAGAATGGGAGCTGATTCGTAATATACATAACATTTTTCATAAGGTTAATTATGTAAGGGTGGAAATGAATAGAGATGATAATAACACATTATAATGAGTATAACTAACATGGCTGATTTATAAATGAGATTGTACCTAAAGAGGTAGTCTGTGAAAATAAATGTCAATGGAAAGGAAACTAGAGAATAATCTGGGGAATGCATAACAGTGATTTAGGTGGTGGAGGAAGATTTGGTCAATGTTTTTCTTCTACAAATTGTTAAGAATACATTGATACACAGGAACCTTACTACTAATGTAACTCATGGACCAGAGTTAACAGCAATATTATAATATTTTGCAGCAATGGAAAGATATATCAATTCTAAAGGACAACAAAAGGGGGGATAAAGGATAAGGGTTATGGGATTTTTCCTTTTGAAATAATGAAAATATTTTAAAATTGACTGAGGTAATGACAGCACAACTCTGTGATGGAAGAGCCACTGAATGTACACTTTGAAGGGATTGTACAAAGCATGGGACTGTATAATACAGGGACTCAGTGGTGGATGATGGACTGTGGTTAAGAGGACAAATATGAGAATATTCTCCCATGAACAAAAACACACATGTAATTAGTAATACAGGGTATTAATAATCAGGTGGATTGGGTGAAAAATACACCAAATATAAGATACAGGCTATAGTTAGTAGTAATATTTTGATGATATTCTATCATAGTTTGTACAAAGTGTTTCCCAACAATGCAAGGTGTTGGTGCTGGAGTGATCTATGGGGACCCTATATGATTATATGCATGATAATTTTGTAAGTTCACAACTTTTGCTATACACTTATTATTTACATATGTTCATGTATGAATGATATATTCAATAAAATTTTATTTAAAAAATAGTATCCACAGGCAAAAAGGGCACTATATTCTGATAATAAGTTCAACTCAACAAGAACAAATACCACTTACAAAACCATATTTACAATTGGGGATTGAAAAATATGCCCCACAAAAAAAAGCATATTTAGTTACCAACCTCTCATCCTGAGGTGTGAAGTCATTTGTAAATAGGATGTTTTAAGATGTTATTAGTTAAGGTGTATCAAAACTGAGTGAGAGTGAGCCTTAGTCCAATATTATAAAGTCTTTATCTGCAAAGGATATTGGAAAGGGAAGAAGAAACCATGGAGAGCCACCAGAACCTGTCAGTCAGCAGGTTCTAGAAGAGAAATAAGAAAATACTGCTATGTGAAGGGTCATGCGACATCAAAGCCAAGGAACCCCAAAGATTTCCAACCAGTCAGAGGAAATTGCTGCTAGGAGAAAGTAAGCCTTATAGCCTCTTAAAATGAACAAAATAAATTCCTGTTATTAAATATAAATATTGTACAAATATTTAGTTTAGGAGCTAGGAAAACAAAACATACATGTAACAAAAGAGCTTGTGAATATATGAAGCTAATATTTACAGATTTAAAGAGAGAAATAGATGGTTTTACATAAATAAGAGACTTCACTACAACCACTTTCAATAATGGACAATTCATGGAAACAAAGATCTCTAAGAAAATAGAAGACTTGAATGAACTAAACCCAGAAGACATATATAGAGCACTTTACCCCAGAAGAGCAGAATACATATTCTTCCCTAGTACACAGAGATCATTCTCTAGGATAGAAAATCTATTAGATCACAACCTAAATCTCAACAAATTTAAAAATATTGAAATCATAAATATGTACCTAATCTGACCACAATGGAATGAAGCTAAACTCAATAACAGAACAAAAGTTTGAAACTCACAAATATGGGAAAATTAAAGTAGACACTTAAACAACTAATGGGCCAAAGAAGAAATCATGAGGGAATTTAGGGAATATATTGACAGGAATTAAAAGAAAGTACAGTATAACTAAACTTATGGGATACAGTAAAAGCAGTGCTGAGAGGGAAATTCATAGATCGAAATATTTATGCTAATAAAGAAGAAAGAGCTCACATGAGAGAACTAATGTCAAATCTTGAGGAACTAGAAAAAGAAGAACAAAGTAAACATAAAGTTAATAGAAGATTAGATTGGAGATAAATGAAATAGAGAATTTAAAAAATGATAGAGACTCAATGAAAAATTGGTTCTTTGAAAAGATCAATAAAGTTAACAGACTGACAATGAACAAAAGAGAGAGCATACAAGTAACTAAATTAGAAATGAAAGTAGGGATATTACCAGAAAACTATTGGTTCTGGGAACTTGGCACACAGTCTGACCATAGGAGAATGCAGAGTTGGCCTCTACTGATGTAGAGTAAAGGCAAGATGAATTCTAATAGTTGTATAAGGACAGAGCAGGCTCCTGGCTATAGGCCTTAAAGGCCAAGTTGATTGTTGCTTGTGTCCCAGGAAAGAGGAAAAAAAGTCTAATCATATCATAAAGAACAGGGATAAGGAAAAAAGAAACAAACATATGACTCAAAGACAAATGTCCACTGGAATAGTTAGGGCACAGACTATGATTTAACATGCAGAGATTCAAAGAGCACTATGAGATATCTTTGAATCCGTGCATTAAGAGAGCATTGATAAGGAAGCTGAGATGGTGAGGGCATTCTTTCTGTTCCCTCTCTGTGGAATGCTTCTTCCTCTTTCTTCATATTGTTACCTGTTACTAAAATTTCAAGACTAAACTCAGATATCATTTCTTCTAGGTCCTAACTCATCCCTAGCTTACTGGAAGACAGAGAGTAATTTTACAGAATTGAACATAAAACTGTCTAGCTCTACTATTTAATTAAAAAAAATGATAATCCAAAATTCTATAGATAATATATATATAATACTTACAAATCACATTATACAAAATTAAATGGGGGGGGGTGACTAGGCAGAGCACAGGGAATTGTTAGGACAGTGAAACTTCTTGTGATACTGTAAGAATGGATAAGTGACATTATGTACTAGTGTAAAGAACTGTACAACACAGTAAATGAATCATAAGGTAAACTGTAAAATTTAGTTAACATTAATGTATAAATAGTGTTCATCAATTGTAACAAATGTACCACACCAATGCAAAATGACAAAAATAGGAGAAACTGTGAAAGGGGAGTATATAAGAACTCTCTTTCCTTTTAGCATACTTTTCTTTAAACCTAAAACTACTGTAAAAATAGTCTATTAAAATAAATATATAAATGATAGCATAAAAACAGGGGCTTTTGTTTTACACAGATATGAGTTCAATTACAAAATTGTTGCACTCCATTTATTTGATAAAAACAAGTGGCTTAGGGGGATTGTGGGAACAGGGCCAATGGGTTAGGCAGATAAGGCTTAGCTTTCATTAAAACAACAAAGAAATAGCCAGAGGCTGCCGTGGGGACCTGCTTTGGGGCAGAGCAAACCAGGGCACTGCTTACCAACTTCCAGAAGATTGAGGGCCAGAGACACAAAGAAACCAACACAAGTAATCAGAACATAGACAACAGCAAGGAAATAGAATAAGAAGAACAAAGTGTCAAAAAGAAAACTTAACACTACACAAAAACAGCAATTAAATAAAATCCTAGAGTAAAGAGAGAAACTAATCAACTGAATAAACCCATCAAGATAAAAGATAATCAGACAGCAACAAAAAATTACAAACCATACTAAGAAACAGGAATACATGGCCCAGGCCAATGAACTAAAAAGCAGGAAGAATTGCAGAACAATGAACAACTAATCAAAGCTGTCCAAATAAATGTCATGGACCAACTTAATGTAGTGAAGAAAGAGATTAAGGAAATTAAGAAGACACTGGGAGAACATACTGAAGAAATTGTAAACATACATGAAAAGATAACAGATATCATGGTGATAAATGGCACAATCCAAGAAATCTAAGACACTGGAAGCACATAACAGCAGATTTGAACAGGCAGAGGAAAGAATTAGGGATGTGGAAGACAGTACATCTGAAATCCAACAGATAGTAGAACAGATAGATAAAAATATAGAAAAAATCCAGCAGGGACTTAGGAATTTGAATGACAACACAAAACACACAAACGTAGGCATTATAGGCATCCCAGAGGGAGAAGAGAAGGGAAAGGGGTCAGGAGGAGTGTTGGAGGAAATAATGGCTGAGAACTTCCCAACCCTAGCAAGGGAAATGGATGTATATGTCCAGGAAGTGCAGTGCACCTCAAACTGTATAAATCCCAAAATGCTTACTCCAAGACATATACTTGTCAAACTGTCCAATGCTCAAGACAAAGAGAAAATACTGAAAAAAAAAAGAAAAAAAAAAAAAGAAAAGAAAATAGAACCATCACATACAAGGGAAGCTCAATAAGATTAAATGCTGATTTCTCTTCTGAACCCATGGAGGCAAGAAGGCAGTGGTATGACATAGTTAAGGCACTAAAAGAAAAATCTTCCAGCCAAGAATTCTATATCCAGCAAAGCTGGTATTCAAAAATCATGGAGAGTTCAAATATTCACAGATAAACAGAAATTAAGAGAGTATGCCAATAAGAAACCTGCCCTTCAGGAAATACTAAAGAAGTTTTGCAGGTTGAAAGGAAAAAACAGGAGAGAGAGAGAGTTGGAGGAGAGTGTAGGAACAACTACAATGAGGTACCATCTTACACCCATTAGACTGGTGGCTATTGAAAAAACAGAGGACTACAAGTGTTGGAGAGGATGTGGAGGAATGGGAACCCTCATCCACTGCTGGTGGGATGTAGAATGGTCCAGTCATTGTGGAAGACAGTTTAGCAGTTCCTCAACAAACCAACTATAGAGCTGTCATATGATCCAGCAATTCCACTACTGTGTATATATCCAGAAGAATTGAAAGTAAAGACACGAACAGATATATGCACACCAATGTTCATAGAGGCATTATTCACTATTGCCAAATGTTGGAATCAGCCTAAGTGCCCATAAACAGATGAATGGATAAACAAAATGTGATACACACACAAAAAGGAATATTATTCACCTGTAAGAAGGAATACAGGACTAACACATGGGATAACATTGATGAATCTTGAGGACCTTTTGTTGGATGAAGTAAGCCAGGCATTGAATGAGGAATATTACATGACCTCACCGATATGAACTAAGATAATTGAGCAGATTCAGAGAGCTTTTGTCTGGAAGACAGGTTTATATGAAATAGAAAGAGAGAAGAAGGCTGTGAGCCAATGCCCATATGGACTTAACCAATGATAAGTAGAAAGTGTGTAGTTGTGCATTGAAGGGATATGACAGGGGGTAGTGATATTACTGGGTTGGGTGGTGCAAGTTTGACAGGTGGGTAGATTGAGGAAGGTGGGTTGGAAGGTCCGGAACTGGAGGGAGGATTGGGAGAGGGACCAGGTGAAACTGGGGATTGGTGGGTATGTGGTTGAAAGTACAAAGTTGAGAATGCTCTTATAGCAATATGACAAGGAAGGGTTACTGTTTTAGGGTGTTGGATGGGGAGGCATTCAGGAAAGGGGTCATCTTGAACAGGCTTCTAGGGAGTGTGTGAGTGATCATTTTGTCATAATATGTTGTATCAGTGGGTGGAGACCCACATAATGAGCAGGAAGGAATTGGACTCCCATCCTGGAGAGGACTGATATGTTCACAAACAGAGGGGCAAGAGTCTCTTAAGAGCATGGGCAGTTCTTAACAGGAGAGGACAAACCATTGTGTCAAGACTTCAGTGTAGTTGCAAGTAACTATGAAGTAACTATGAACCCTGTCTTCTAAGGAGTGAATCCCAGGGGTTTCCATGGGCCCTGAGGGGAGGGTGAGGGAGGAATAGAATAGATGGAACTGGGGTTATTTAGTGAGCACTGAAAGTGTTCTACATGATCTTGAAAGATGGACACAGGCCATGTTAAATATCATCAAAATTTATAAAAGTGTATGGTCTAAAATGTAAACCATAATGTAAACCATTGACCATGGTTAGTAGCTATGTTTCACTATTTTATATCAGTTGTAACAAAGGTACCATGCACATATAAAAAGGTATTAACACTGAAAGGGGGGAAAGGGGGAGGATGATGAGGATATGGGAGTCTTCTGTATTCTGACTTTACTGGGACCTAAAACTTCTTTGACAAGAAGATGGAAAAAAGTAAAACAATGGGGAATATATGGAAGAAATTGTCACTGTACATACAGGATACCAGATATTACAGTGATGAAAGTCAAAATGTCAAAAAAAATTTTAAAGTATTTCTCATTATTTTTTAATATACCAATCTTTTAATTTTACTATATTTTTAGTTTTTAAAAAATTTTTGTGTATTTTATTTCTTATATTTAAACCTATCACTATTATTTCATTTTCCTATTAAGTGTATTTGGCTATTTTATTGGCTTCATTTTTGAAAAAGCTTTGGATCACAGAAGGGTTCTAACTGGGGCAGGGGAGGATCATTGGTGTGGGTGTTAGTGATGGTGTATACATGGGAAGAAGTTCACCTGGGCATACATGTAAGGTATATAAATATGTTCAACTGTTCATGGGGCATTGTCACAGTGGTTGGAAACACACACAATAACTGAGAGAATATTGAATTCCCATCCTGGAGAGCTCTGCCACATTCTCTAATGGAGCAACATCAGTCCCCCAAGTGCAGGGGCAATGACTAGTAAAGGAGGAGGATCCATTGATGGGTCCTTGATACTGACAACTATGCTTATGAGCCTTTGCTCTTGATATTGAAATTTAACCTAGTGCTGTGGGGTGGTGTCTAAGAGTTGCCTCCTGAGAGCCTCCTTGTTGCTCAAATGTACCCCTATATAAGCCAAATTCAGCATATAAATGCATTACTTTCCCCCCCTGGTGTGGGGCATGACTCCCAGGGATGAGCCTCATGGGCACTGAGGGATTATTATCAAGCACCGCCTAGCAATGCAACTGGAAAAATACCTAGAATAAAAGGGGGAAAAGGTAAAAACAAATGAGTTTATATGGCTAAGAGACTTCAAAGTGAGTCGGGAGGTCATCCCAGAGGTAACACCTATGCACATCTCAGCAGGCTTTCATAGACTGCCAAAGTGGATACTACCTCAAATAGTGGGGCTCCTGAGGGCTCTGGAGACACTCAGGTCCCATGTCAGGGCATATATTTCCAGAGTTTGGTGCCTTGCCAGTGGGCCCTGCTTTGGAGTTTGTGCTTCTGAGAGTGACAGAGTTGGATTCAATTATGGGTTCCCTACACATGGCTCATCTGTCCCTCTTATTTAAACCCATACTTGGTGTTGGAGTTTGTAGTTATACATCCAAGAGACTGGAATCTTTGGGGTGTCCATGTGGCAGCTGGGCCCAGAGCCTCAGCAGAGTTGTAACACCTACTCTACAGTTCATTGGACTCACCCAGGACAATTGACAAGGAGGTGAGGATTGACAACCATCATACCAAGGAAACGAGAGAGCCTTCAACTGCAAGCAAGAGAGTTCCATCCATTGGCTGTATGGGATTGAAGCCCCCTCTCAATTAGAGTTGGAGTGGACATCACTATGCAAGAATTCTCAGGATTGGGGAATGAACTATGGACTAGAGTGAACTTACTGGTATTCTACTATAGACATATTGTGATTCTAGCAATGGAAGAAATTACAACACTGATGTGGAGGCAATGACCACTGGAGGCTCTGGGGGCAGCAAGAGGGAAAACCAGTTGTAATATGGGGACTTTTCAGGACTTTGGAATCATATCTAATGACATTGCAACAACAGATATAGGCCATTTTATATCGTCCCATAATATGCAGAACTGTGTGGGAGAGAGTGTAGACTATAATATGGCCCATGCTCAGTGTCAATGCCCCAGGATGTGTTTATCAATTGCAACGAATGTGGCACACTAATGAAGGATGTTGTTTATGTGAGAGGGTGTGGGAAATGTAGGGAGAGGTGCATATGGGAATCCCTATATCTTTTGTGTAACTTTTATGTAATCTAAGTATTTTTTTTTTAAAAAAACAACAATTTGCTTAATATCTCTGAGTCTTAACTTAGATATTACATGAAATAATCATGATTGAATGCATTGTGGAGCAGATTTCAGTGTTAACATGTAAAGTTTCTTTTATGGTAACTGTCACATAGAACGTACACCAAAATGCTAATTACCTTTCTACTTGGCTTTCTTTATGTTACTAAAATTAAAGACAAAAATTAGAGGCAATGTTTCCTTTTCTACAAACTATGTCTTATAAAATGATGTGTATGCCAACATTTAGAGCATGATGTTTTGCATGATTGGTATTTTTTAAGCAGTTGATAAACTGATTTAATTACATGTATATTTTCAGTTTCATAATTTTTAAATAAAAATGTTTTTAGAATAATATTGGATTTGCAGAAAAGTTGCACAAATATAGATGTTCCCATATACTCCACTCTCAGAATCCCCTAATATCATCTTACATTAATATGGTACTTTAGGCACAATTAAATTAACTAAATTCCATAATTTACTCAGATTTCCTTAAGTTTGACCCAACATCTTTATTCTATTCTAGAATCCCAACCAGGATACCACATCACTCGTAGGCATCATGTTTCCTTAAGCACCTCCAAACAGTGACAGTTTCTCAGACTCCTTATTTTTCATGACCTTGATAGTACTGAGGAAGACTGCTCAGACCTTTGGGACATTATTCATCAGTTGGAGTTTGATATTTTTATTATTATTATATTGGGGTTATGGATTTTGGGGAGGAAGACCACAAAGGAAAAGCTCCATATCATTATGTCATATCAAGGGTGTATACTAAGAATATGACTCAGCCCTGTTAATGTTAACCTTGATGATTTGGCTGAGGTAGTGTTTTCTCTACTATAATTACTTTTCCCTCATCCCCTTTCCATAATGTACTCTTTGGAAGGAAGTCACTATGTGTATCCCACACTAAAAGTGCTGCATTATGATCCCCCTCCTTGCAAGTGTAAAATCTATATAAATCATTTGGAATTGTTATATATGGGGAAATTTGTCTGTTCTCCCCATCTAATTTTTATTCAATCACTTATTTACATCAGTATGGACACATGAATATTTATTTTATAATTTGGATACTATTACAATACTGTGCTATTAATTTTCTCTCTCACAGTTTTCCAGCTTTGTCCATTTAGATCTCTATTGTCTCCTGTGTCCCACTGATATACCCTCAACATTGTGTGTGTATGTGTGTTATTGTTGTTTTGTATTTTGTGGGTTATTCTTCCATTTTTAATTTTTAGTTCTTCCCTACTTTCTGACACCAAAATATGCTCTAGTTAATCTTGTACATTCCTTGTCATAGCCTTAGAATTAAGCAAATCTCCCAGAAGTCCTATTTTGTTTTATTGGACAATGATATTAGAAACCAATATCTGGGTACTGGATGACCATGTATTTTTATTCTTGTTAAGGAGTGTTATTTAGGTCCCAGTTAACACCTCAATTGGAGAACAAGGCCACCTATTTCCATAACCTAAAAAGACAGATAAGCTCTTTCTCACATCTGGCTCATGTTTCTTAATTGGTAGGGAACCTACAATTAAACTACATTTCCCACACCCTCCCACATAAACAACACTTCAGGAAATGACTTTCCCCAGACTCTGATATTTTGCATCATTCTTGTTAAGTACTACTCGAGGGAGGCCAAAAAATTCATTTCCGGTCAAACTCTTGTGTAATGCTGGAGTTCAGAAAGTGTAGGATGAAATTGGGAACATCTTAGGTTGAGTTCTAGTAGGCAGGTGAGAAATCTATGCCTCTTTGTGAGATCAAAGTGATACTTTTTCCAGAATAATCAGACAGCATTTTAGAAACATTTATTCTTCTTGTCTGAATAAATTGTTTCCAAATTACCTTGGGAAAAAAAGTGGGCACCAGCACATCCTAACATCTTCATAAGATCTGATAAGATTTTTGGTTGGGGAATAACTTACTTGAATTTATTAATACTTGGAGAAAGTCAATCTGTTTAAGTCCATGATAAGTATCTAATACATATAAGGCACTGCAGAAAGATAGTGTATGGTCATTTATAGGAGTTATGTACAATCTAAAGGAAGAAGCTTAAAATAAAATGTGTGCACATCAGTTCTTGATGGGAATGTCTGCTACAAGGTAAGGGCTATTGGTAGTTAGTAGCGAGAGGGACAAGCAAAGAGAAATATTATATTTGGGTGTTCCAGCAAATACTTCATGGAGGTGATGATTTTGTCTTTGATATGGCAGTTTGCAGATTTCCTATCTCCTCAATGAAAAGTAAGTATAAAATAGTGTAGGGTACTGTAGAATTGTACCTATGGGAAATCCTATTAAATCCTTCCATTCCTTTCACAAATATTAATTTAGCATTTACTTTTATTCTAGATGTTGAAATTTAACAGTGAACGAATAGAAATCCAAGTCCTTATGTTGCTTTCATTCTAATGCAAGTCAGTCTTATGGCATGATATCTTATTGTGTAAAAACTATATGAAATAGATACATGTGTATATGTCTGTCTCTTTATCTTTCTTAACTATCTATCATATGTATCTATCCTTCTCTCTCTAAATATTTAGTTGATATAAACAACAAAGAATTTTTCATTTCTTTACACTGAAGAATTTTGACAAAATATACAATTGGATAACTTCCCAGAATGTAATAGAACTTCCCAGAATGCAATAGAATGACAGTGCAGTGGTATTTAATGTAAAGAGCACAGGCTCCCAGAATTTCCTCTAATATCTACTCAAGCTCCTGGATATTAATCTTGCCTTAAGAAATTGTTGTTCCTCCTGCCTAGTTCAGAAGAGAGATTTGAGGTCTCAGTGATATGCCAATGTAAGCATGCAACCATTTCTACTCCTAAGATAAGATTTTTAAAAATCTTAATCAATGAGGGGTGTGCTTATGATATATTTTCAAATATTAACAAAAGGCACATCTTAAAATGTAGGTCTTACCCTAATTCTGATCCTTAAAAATCAGTTTCCCTTCCCAAACACTACAGCTATTATGCTTTACCTTGGTACTCTCTAAAATACAATCCATTTATATAAAACACAATTATTTTATGTAATATATAGTGTGTGTATAACATATAGTATTCTGCTATTAATGAAAATTTTACCATTCAAATTATATAATTCAGTCTTTGTTTTTTTGTACTTTATCATATATTTTAGAGACCATTGCCTATGTATCTGCTTTTTTAAAAATCAATGATTGCATAAAAGTATCATCCCTGATTTATTCATTCCCATTCTGATGGACATTTAAGTTGTTTTGCATCTTTTGGTACAATGGAAAAGGTTTTGTGAATGAGAGTAAGTGTATAATGTATGAAATTGAATCACTGAGCTTATGACTATTTGCAGTTGTGATATTATAGATGTTGTAAACCACCCTCTGTCTGCACCCACTTATGAAAAATACATGAGACTGATAGTTTCCCACACCTTTGCCAATACTCTATTTAACAAACGCTCATCAAAACATCATTTTACTAATATAATAGATGAAAAGTATATCTAATTAGAAACTGTGTTTAACAATGAATGGAATTTAGTACATTTTCCTATGTATAATTCTTTTGATAAAGAGAAGGTTCTTTTATAAAATTGGTTTGTTGCCCATTATTCGTGTTGCCGTTTTAAACGCTGCTTTGTGAAACCTATGTATATTTAAAGAAAATATACTTTTATGTATCATATGTGGTGTAAAAATATTTTACCAGTTAGTCATTTCATTTGCTTATGCCTATGCTATTATTTAGAGGAATAAATGTGGTAATGTACATAAAACAATTTGCCCAGTGTAATGGCATATATTTAAATAAATATTAGTTCAATTTTTGTTTGTTTTCTCTTCCTGGAAGACAATACATGGGATGCTCAAAAGTATTGATGACAAAAATTCTACTTAAAAGCTTCATCTCTGACTTTGAGCTTCCTGAGCTCATTTTCTAAATCCTTGGTGCTTAAGCTGTAAACTGAAATTTGAAAGAATGATCTGATTTAAGACAAATGTCCTCTATCTCCTTTTTCTTAAATATAGATAGTCTCAGTGTCTCTTTGTATCTTAGGAAAACATGCTGAGAGAGCCAGAAAAATAATGAATAAGGGGAAGAATTTAACTGAGTGCAACATGGTACCATTAAAAATCACAAATTTCAATGAGAGGTTGGATTTAGAACTGGAAACGACTAAAAAGATTTGAGAAGAAAAGTGAAAGGAAATATACTTAAACTTAGCCAAGGCAACAGACGGCAAACTTCTTGGCTTGTTGTTCATTGCACTATATTTCTATATCACCCAGCAACTCGGTAAGCTAAAATCTTACATATCTTGTCTGCCTATCTCTGTGTGTATGTGAATGCATGTTGACTTATCAAGGAAGATGCTCTCAACTGTTTAGACAATCATTGACTGGATGTTCAGAATAGTACTAGAAGTGTCTTTTATGACTGGTCTAACAGGTCTAAGAAATGAAAAAGCTCATTGAAGTAAATTATGCATAGCTTTTTGCTTACTTTTGTATCACTTCCCCTAATATTGATAGTTCCCTGCTGAAACTAAAAAAAAAAAAGACATTCACATCAGGAAATGGACTACTTGTGCCAAATCCACAAAATTAAAATTTATTTAGGTCTGAAGAATCATTTACTTTTTCATTATTTTCCTATTGCACCCTCCTATGCAATCAGGTCTATAGTTTTAATCAGTATTATGAATAACATTTCATTCAGGAAAAATCAATACACAGAAAAGTAAGTGATTACAATTTTTTTTATTTAAAAAAAAGCATTTTTTAAATATAAAAATGTAAAAATCCAACAAAACCAGAAATACGGATATATTTTCCTGGTTTTTCACATTTGTTGATTTTTATTCCCAATCTCTTTTTTCAACACAATTTACAAACCCATCCCCATATACAGTCTGATTATACAAGTGCTAAGTGGGAGAAAAGTCTGGAATAAATACATCAAAAGAAAAAAGACAAAGCTGTGAAGCTAAATGCATGCAAAAGTTTCTATGAAGGTGGGAGAAAGTGTCTTGGAAATAAAATATAGTAAGACAAAGTAACTGGAAGGTGTTAGCTAAAGTTCTCTCAGTCATCCTTGTCCTTTGCTCTGTGCTTAAGGATGCCCCTTTATTCAATGTAGTTGAAATTCCCCTTTTTGTCTATAGGTGCTTCTCTGTACAGCTCGTCCACCTCCTTGTAGGTAAACTGACCCCCCATGTTCGTCAGCAGCTCTCTCAGGTAATCCTCCTGGATGGTGCCTGTTGCTTCTTCATCAAGGCAAGCAAAAGCATTTCTGATGACATCCTCTGGGTCGGTGCCATTTAACTTCTCACCAAACATTGTGACGAACATGGTGAAATTTATAAGACCCAGAGCCTCATTCATCATGGCATCAAGGTATGCATCTGTTGAATTCTTCCCCTGAGAAGCAAACATATCGTGCAAATCTTCCTTGTCAATTAAGCCATCTCTGTTCTAATCGATCATGTTGAAGTCTTTGAACTCCTGAACCTTTGGTCAAACGTGGCATACACGTTGGATGTTGTCCGCTGGGGGCGCTTCTTGGTGGTCTGGGTCTTTGCTTTTTTGCTTGACATGGTGGCTGCTTAATTCCTCCGTAGACGCGGAACCAGGTTGCCCTGCCTGATTCGACCAGCAGCCGCGAAGATCGAGGGGGGCGCCCGGCCGCGATTACCAATTGTTAAAGTGGAGTTCCATGGTCAAGCATATACTCACACTCCAAATGAATTTTTTATAAAACTACTTCTTTTCTCCTTTAAGATGAACTATTTCTAACCTATGCTTTCCCCAAATCGACTTAAAAAATGCAGCAAAACAGCAATGTAACTGAATTCATACTTTTGGGATTGACACAGGAGCCTTTCAGGAGGAAAATGGTGTTTGTTTGTTTTTTAAATACTATTTTATTTTATTATGCATTTTTAAAATACTATTCAGAATAACACATTGTAGTAGCAAAGATAACCAACTGGTTGTTTGCTTTTTTTTTTTTTTTTTTTTTATTTTTTATTGTGGGTAAAAATCAAAATTTTCACAATACATACCACTATTTGTAAAATGATATATAAATATATATGCATATATGTGCATTTACTTACAAAAATGTTATTTATATATATATATAAATATATTTTAAGAGGTGCTTAGATTACCGAAAATATTACACAGAACCCCCTGGGATTCCCATGGTGCCCACCTCCCATACCTCCCACCACATCCCACACAAACATCTCCCACAAGTGTGGCCCACCACCCTCAATGGACTTACACATCCTGGGGCCTTGCCACCAACCATAGACCACAGTTCACATCGTAGACCACACTCTTTCCCACAGAGTTCTGAGTGGTGTGTGCTGATTTAAAATGGCCTACATCCGTTGCCACAATGGTACTCAGGACAACCTCCAAATCCCAAAGAAGCCCCTGTATTTCAACTACTCGTCCCCTCCCTGCCCCAAAAGTGTCAAGTGGACACTGGCTCCACCTCATTGTTATAATTTCTTCCATTGCTAGAATCACCATATGTGAACAACAGAATACCATCAAGTCCACTCTAGCCCATAGATCTTCCCCCAATCCTGAGGGGACTGGGATGGTAATGTCCACTCCAACTCCAAGTGAGAGAGGGCTTATATCCCATGGATATAGTGGGTGGGATGATCCTTCCTGCAGATGCAGGCCCTCTCCATTCCCTGGGATGGCCGTTGCCCATAGTTGTCTCCTCGCCAGGTGACTTGGATGAGTCCATTGAGCTGTAGGGTAGGAGTTGCAGCTCCACCGAGGTTCCACACACACCTGGCACATAGGTAGGCCAGAGGCTCCAGTCTCTGGAAATAAACCTAAAAACTTCTGCATCACATATAAGTTTGAATAGAAGGGACTGATGAACCATGTGCAGGGAGGCACCCATCAGAATGGCAGCTATTAAAAAAACAGGAGACAATAAATGTTTGAGAGGATGTAGAGGAATAGGAACCCTTATCCACTGCTGGTGGAATTGTGGTATGGTCCAGCTACTGTCGAGGACAGTTTGGCGGTTCCTCAGAAAACTAACAATAGATCTTCCGTATGATCCAGCAATTCCACTGCTGGGTATATACCCAGAAGAACTGAAAGCAAAGACACAAACAGATATATGCACACCAATGTTCATAGCGACACTGTTCACCATTGCCAAAAGTTGGAATCAACCCCGGTGCCCATCAACAGACGAATGGATAAGCAAAATGTGGTGCATACATACAATGGAATATTACTCAGCTGTAAGAAGGAACAAAGTGCTAACACATGGAATAACGTGGATGAATCTTGAAGACCTTATGTTGAGTGAAGCAAGCCAGGCACTGAAGGATGAACAGTATATGACCTCACTGATCTGAACTGAGGAAAGTGAGCAGTCTCTGAGAACCATTGTCTGAAAGATAGGTTAACAAGGGAGAGTAAGAGAAAGGCAGGCTTTGAGCCATCACCCATATGTACATAATCTATGGTAAAGGGATAGAGTGTGGTTGCATGTTGGGGGATGGGGCAGATGAGTGAAAATGGTGTTTTTAATCCTCTTAATTTTCTACACTGGAACACTGGTGGGGAATTTGCTCATTATTTTTACCATTAAGCTCAGCTGACCACTTGAGCATCCCACATATTTCTTCCTATTTTATTTGTCCTTTGCTGATGTTTGCTTTTCAAAATCCACAGCCCCTCGACTAATTGCAGATGCTCTCTTTTCAAATAATATATCCTAAGAGTGCATGGCACAAGTCTTTGCACTACATATATTTGACTGCACGGAGATCTTTGTCCTCATCCTCATGACTGTTGATCGATATGTGGTAAGCCCTTACATTACCCAATCATCATGAGATGTCAGGTCTGCATCATTTTGATTATTTTTGTCTGGATAGAGTCTTTCATACATTCTATAGATCAGATTACTGTGGCCTTGAAATTGTCTTTCTGTGGACCCAATTTGATTGATCATTACTGCTGTGATTTACAGCCCTTATTAAAACTTATCTGCATGGACACTTATGTGATCAACCTACTGCTGGTGTCCAATAGTGGGACCATTTGCACAAGCCGTTTCATGATTTTGATGATCTCATACATTGTCATTTTGCATTCTCTAAGAAACCACAGTAGAAAAGGGAAGAAGAGAGCCCTCTCAACTTGCTCCTCCCATATCATCAATGTTGTCTTATTCTATGGTCCATGTGTATTCATTTATACATGGCCTGCAACCATTTTCCCCATGGACAAGATAGTGGCAATATTTTATACCATTGGAACACCTTATCTACACACTAAGGAATGCAGAAGTGAAAAATGCCATTAAAAAGTTGTGGAGTATCAAAATTATCTCAGAAGCCAAAGGATGACTAGAGGGTCCAATTACTTATTTGTCATGGTTGACTAAATGGGTATTTATGTCAAATATGATAGCATCTGATTACTGAGGGAAGAACATGCCCTCATATATAATGTGAGCTGCCTCTTTTCTAATTGACATTCAGGATGAATGCCAAGGCACCATCTTTTGTATAAGAGAAAGAAACATGTCAGATTAATTCATGTAATTATGCACTAAGAGTTTTTTCCTATCTGAAGATTCTCTGCCTCTCCAGCCATACCTTGTCAGATGTATAAATCACACTCTCCCTATGCATTCTAATCTCTAATGTGCCTTATTTACTCTTATTTCTTTGACTTCAGTCTGGTATTGCTGGCATTTCTAACTGTGAACTCTAGTTCTCAACTCTGAATCTGTACTCTGGTTTGCTAAGAAGAAAGATACTTAAACTCAATACCAGCCTTTCAAATATGTGAGCATCCATAAATAAAATAAATAAATCGTTAATCTGCCTATAACACATTTCCAATTTGGTATCCAGTTTCCTCTTGAATGCCCTCAGGGCAAGAGATCACAGTGTCCCAAGACCATTGATTCCATTTTATCACTAGTTTGTCTTTTAAAAGATCCATATTTTTGAATAAGAGATTTTTCATGTACTTATATTATAAACTAATTTTTTTCATTGTTTGCTTGTGTTAAGATAACTGAAAGATTATTTGCATGTTAAAATGGGCCTTTAGATAATCACTATGGTTGGTGTACATACACTGCAGCAATAGAACTCTGAAACTCTAAGAGTATGGAGAATAAAATAATGTATATCATCAAGTCTAAATAAAAAATAAAAAGACATCAGAGAAAAAGAACTCTTTATAGGAGAATGAAAGGCAGAATGGAAGAACAAGATTTGAAGCCAATTAATGGTATGATAAATTTTTATTTACAGATGTATTGTGTCAATGAAGTGAATAAAAGTATGATAGGGATTCAGAGAATGCCCACATTTGTCTCCAGAAATTAAGAGTAAGGAGAACCCAAGTTGTAGCAGGAATCTACTTTCTCTCTGTAGTTGAGCTGTCCAAACAGAAGGGTTTTGTAGATTCCCAAGTTAGAATGGAATTTTGGTACCAAGAAAGGACAGAGGAGATTAGCAGCAGCACCTTGGCTGTCATGGGTTATATCTTGAGATACATTCAAATGTTTTGTCCATTTTTAAATAGATTGTTTTTCTCTTTCTGGAGAGACAGAGATTTCTATAACATGATAGGTATTTAGATAACATGCGTGTATTCAATTTGAGCTTTGTAATATTTTTGCAAATTTTTGTAATATAATGGTGGAAAAATAAATTTTCTTGAATATCCAATGTTATTAGCCATTTAAGAAGGCAATACTCCATTCAATCAAATATTTTCAATAAAGCCTAAGGTTCTCTAGATATTAGCAAGGATGCTTTTCATACTTTTCCACTTTGAACATGGCAACTCTCTGATATCTTAATCTGGATCGCCAAAGTGTGCCTTGCCCTTCACCCAGGAATGATGCTTTAGTGCCAGGGACAGCTAGGGGAGCATGCAAACCTGGTCTTCCCAGATGTGAAACAATTAGAAAAAGAAGTTAAGTTTCCATATTAAGGTAATCTGACCCCTGGTTGTTATGGACTGTACAAACAAGGGGAATTGGTGCCTAGATCCCAGGTAAAGTTAACTGGAAATGTAGAGATAAAGCAAATAATAAATTCCTAGGTAAATGGAATATAAGAAGAACTGATTCTGTCAACGAGAACAAGTAAGATAGTAAACATGGGAACAAAAGGTTGTTGAAACCAAATATGCGTCTCAGCAAGCCATTAGGAGATGCTTTGAAAAAGAACCAGGCAGAAGGAGAGTAGTATTCATGATGCCAAGATGGTTTAGGTACCTATAAATATGCTCTCCGTTATGAATATCTTTTAAATCTTTCTTCATTTCCTTAAAGTGACTAATGTCTCAATATTCAACTCTGATATTAATATCATTTCTTCCAGGAGCTATTTTATTCTAGGTTACTAGCTTCTCATTATATTCAGCACATCAAAGGGAATCATATCAAGGGGGTTATTCCCCTGTCCTCCACTGGACTGTAAGTTATTCAAGGCCAGTGATCATTAAATCATTAGACTTTACTTCTCTAATAATGTGTACAAGGTCTGTCAATGAATAAATTTGTAAACATGACCAGAAATGTGTGCATATTATTCTGCACTTCTTACTTTACAACACATCTTGAAAACAATTGCTTATCTACACAAAGATGCTTCTTTTCAATGGTTGCTTAGCAATGTTTTACTGTTCTGTACAATAGTGATGCACATTTGAGGTGCTTCTCATCCTTTTGCCACTCTTGACAATTACACTGCTGTAATTGTTTTGTGATGTGTATAATTACATCTAGAGGAAGTGAAATAGCTTGATAAAATCATTGTGCATTTTTATGTGATAAACCATGGAGAATCACCCCCTATAATTTGCCCCCAGTTCACACTCCTATAAACAGTAAGTGAGGTGTGATCTGTTTTTTTTTTTTTACCAATACCTACACCAAATGTTATCATACTTTTATCGAAAAAAAATTTTTTAATCTAGTAGATGAAAAACAGTATTTTATTTTGCATTTCTTTAATCATAATTCCCTAATTGAGGATCTGTTCATAAATTGAAATATTGGCAAGATTTTTTTTTTATTTAAACAGTGTTTTATGGTTTTAATTAAAAAGTTCATTTAATATTATTTATTTGTCTTGTCACTTTCTTCTTGATTTTTGAGTGCTGTAAACATATTTTCAAGGTTTTGCATTTGTGTTTTGTTTTTATATTTTTGAAGAATAAATGTGATAATTGAACCTGTCTGGGTTTGGAATCAAGTTGAATCTCAAGAATTAGTCCATTTTTTCTGTTTTCTCTCATCTGAAGTCATAGTGAGTATATATAATATTTTCTATAGGATGAAAACTATTTTAAAACCCAGGTATGTCCTAATGCTTTACAGGAGTGTAGTTTCTGCATCACAAAAGCTTACACTGAAAACCCAAAATGCATTCCTCATTAGTAGCAAGTTAATGCCATTTCCTTAATATATCATCAGTGCCCTCTTGTGTCTTAATAAAATCTATTATGGGATTTAGGGATAAAATGGAAATGGGGAAGAATTTAAATATGAATAACACATCATAATTTACAAAAATAAAATTTAATAGCACTAGCTGAATTTAGTTATAGAAACATCAAGGAAATCATGAGATGGAGTGTGAAAAGAAAGAGACAAATCTATTCAAGGCAATAGAGAATAAAAAATACTTATCCTGTTTAGATACATGACTGGGTCTTCACTATTTTTCATGCACTATTAGCCAGGAAATTGTTTGGAAAGCACAGTTTTGAGATTGCTTCTTTGGTTGTTTGTTGTTTTTTTTGTGTGTGTGTGTATGTGTGTGGTTGTTGCTGTTGATGTTTCTCATTGACAAAAATAGTCTAAAAATTTTTCTCACATTGAATAGGCTGACATTTCACTTTCTTAACTAACTCCTATGAAGCACAACATTTTTTAATTTTGAGGAGTTCCAATTAATTATTTCCTTCATTGCTCATGCTTTGGATATAAAGTTTATAAAATCATTTCCTATTACAAGACATTGTAGATGTTTCCTTACATTATTTCTAGAAGCTTTAGGGTGTTGGCTCTTATATTTAAGTCTTTGATCCATCATGAGTTAATTTTTGGATAGGGCATTAGATGGTGATCCTTTTTCATTCTTTTAGATATGGATATCCAGTTGGCCCAACACCATTTGTTGAAAAGACTATTCTGTACCAGTTGAGGGGACTGGGACTGAGAAGCAATTCTAAACTGCTGATTTTTTCAGATATTTAGTCAGGTGTAGACAACTTAAGTCAGGTGTATGTTTTTATTTTTGTTTTTTGTTTGTTTGTTTGTTTGTTTGTTTTTTAGGAGGTACCAGGATTGAAATATCATGCAGTTTTGATCACTGTAACTTTTTAGTATGCTTTAAAATCAGGAAAAGTGATTCCTCCAATTTCATTTTTCCTTTTCAAGATGTTTTTGGCTGTTCAGGGTCCCTTACCTTTACAAATAAATTTGATAATTGGCTTCTTCAGGTCAGTAAAAAATGTTATTGGAACTTTTATTGAGGTTGTGTTGAATCTGTAAATGAATTTGAATAAAACAGACATTTTAATGATATTTCATCTTCAAATACATGAACATGGACTATTCCTCCATTTAAGGAAGGCATTTCTTGCATTCATCAAATAAAAATGTACAAATTGCAATAGGAATAACAGTAATTTGTATCTTTGTTTCATCTAATATCAGGGGTCATTTAGTCCAATACTCCAAAGAGAGTAGTACTCTCTAACACATCTCTGTTAACTATCCTGGGGTCATAAGATAGAAAACACAGTGAAAATAATTGTGTTTACTTTGACTCTGAATGTAACATTCGAGAACATAACTTTTGCATTGCAATTTTCAACTACAAATTTCTCAGAGTATAGATGAGAGGACTCAGAATGGGGGAAATTACAGTGTAAAACACAAAGACTACTTTCTTGTCCTTGTTCTCACTACCAGCAGTTAAAATATAGATATAGACCCAGGGCATGAAAAATAAGCCACAACCATTATATAAGAACAACAGGTTTATTGACTTTTGCTTTGTCCTGCAGAGAAGAATACTCTACGATTGTAGAGTATACATATAAAAGAAGTCAAATGGTCAAGAACAAATTCAACCACCAACATCTTTGAATTGACAACAGCTAAGGTAGTTATGATGTGAATATCTTTGCAGAACAGTTTTTAAAAAGTTTCAAATCACACATGTAGGGAAGCAGATGAGGCTCAAGGTATTGGACTTCTGCTTACCATATAGAAGGTCCTTACCATATAGAGAGTGAGCTGGAATGGCAGGCAGGCATAGCAAGCTGATGCAACGAGATGATGTAACAAAAGAGACGCAAAGAAGAAAGACAACGAACAAGGGAGCTGAGGTAGCTCGGGTGATTGGGCTCCTCTCTTTCACATGGGGGGGTCCCAGGTTTGGTTCCCAGTGCCTGCTAAAGAGAAAATGAGCAGACACAGTGAGCACACAGCAAATGGACACAGGGAGCATACAGCAACCACAAATAATGGGGGTGGTGGAAATAAATAAAATAAATCTTTAAAAAAATTCTAAAAAGAAAAAAAAATCACACATGTAATGATTGATTTGATTAGAGCCACAGAAAGGTAAATTGAGGACCATGAGCAGTAGAACAATAGAGTGCCAAAAATCCAAGCCCCAGGCCAGGAAGATCAATGTGTTACTGATTAAGGTTCATGATTAAGGTGTAGTGCAGGGACTTGACAATGGCAACATAGCAGTCAAAATCCGTGAACACCATGATGAATATTTTCACACCTGCCAGCAAGTAGGAAGTAAAGAGCTGGGTCATACAATTGCTATAGGAAATGTTTTTTCTCTCTGAAGCTGAGTTTCTGTATTAGTCAGCCACAGGAGTGCTGATGCAAAGTATCAGAAATCTATCGGCTTTTACAAAGGGTATTTATCTGGGGTAAAAGCTTACAGTTACAAGGCCTTAAAGAGTCCAACTCAAGGTTGCTTTCTCACCAAAGTCAGTTGCCACATGTTGAAGCAAGATGGTCACTGATCTCTGCAAGGGTTTGGGCTCCCCGTCTGGACTTGTCTTTCAGGGTTTCCTATATCAGTTACAGCTGTCTTCCCATGGTCATCTCTAAGCTATCAGGCAAATGGTCCAATTCTCCCCAAAACTTTAGCTGTTTGAGCCTTCTCCTTTCTGTCACATGGCAGGCAGGATTGAAATGACAAAGTTCTCTCCTCTGGTGTCTATGGAACTCTCTCTCTTCCTGTGTGTGTCCGTTTATTTCAGCCCACCAAGGTGGCGGGGACTCAACCCTGAGTCACAACCTATTGACATGGTCTAATCAAAGCCCTAATCTTTTGTCAAGAAAACATAAAACCTTTGAATTTAATACAACCAAAGTGTATCACAGCCAGAGGAACAGACCTGTTTACAAATATAATTTTTCTCTTTTTTGGGAATTCATAAATAATATCAAACTGCCACAGTCTCTGATTAGCCGGGAATCCACAGTGGGGGAGGGCGGGAAGGTAGAAGAGTCCAAGAGGGAGGGGTGGCAGAGAAGGTAGTACATTGGTTGTTGGATTAGATGGCTGCAGGTGATAGTAAGATGATGAAGTTCCTCTCAAGACTGCCATGTAAAAAGCAGGAATAAGAAACAGAACAGCAGCTCTATTTGCTTATTCTCTTATAGATCCCAGGAGACAAATTCAGGGATGTTCTGATTTTCCATCAGGTTATGTTGCATACAGCATTCATAGTATCAATTTAAATAATTGGAAATGATTCAAAGATAATATAACATTTTTGAACATCTGAATAGATTTATAAATTGAATTATAATCTATATCACAGCAGATTGATTACAGGATTCAATATTTAGATTAAAGGCAGCATTATAATGCCAAATGGTGTTTTAATGAAAGCATTATATAGTCCTTGCACTTTTATAAACATATTCATGTATTTAACTCCCATATCAACCCCTTGCCTATGTACATTCTCTTCTTATGCTTATTTTACATATGAGGTAATAAAGGCATAAGAGGGTTCATTAATTACATCTATATAATTCTTAATTACATTAAGATGTTAACTAGCAGACCTAAAAACAGCCTGTGTCTGTGTCTGATGCCAGATTACAAGTGCTTCACAGCTATGGTAAATTATCCACAACCAAATGGAATTCCAATTGTTTTTCATCTTTGTAAACATAAAAAGGTTTCTCCATTTCTGTCAATAACTACCCATATAAATTTAGGCTGCTCCTTCCCATTTTCTATGTGACAAACTATTTAATTCTTAATCTCACACTAATGTTCATATATCCATTTAAATTATTTATTCTTATAATAAAAATAAAATCAAGACATCCTAATTGTAATAGAGAAGTAGTCAGAATTAGCTACAGTTTGTTTCAGTGCATCTTCTTCTTGGCATATTTGGTTGAGGTCCATTCAGGACATGGAAAAACTGGAAATAAGGAATCAGAAGCAGTTATTTCTGGGTATCTAAATATAGGAACTAAGATGCTGTTATAAAAAAATTTTATCTTTCTCCTAATTAGGATAAAGGCACAGTTTAGAGGCTGCTTTTAACACTTTAAGGCACTCCAGAGTCTCATTGTTTTCTCTTGCCATTTTGAAGGAATTAATGAGATTAAAGAATGACCTGTCTATTGAAACACACATTTAGAAAAGTGTACACATTGAGATGTAGTGTATCTGGGGGTTGGGGGGAGGGAGTTAATACATTTACATTGAAACCATCACTTTTACCCCTATGCAAATGTCCTAGGCAAATAATGTCATGCCCAAATTACTTTTACCTTTGATGAAATTGTTGTTGTTCTTGTTTTATAATGGCATCGATGAAGGTACAATATGATGTATTCTAAGAAAGCATTCAAGCTTTCTAATTCTTACATTGGTAGCACTGGGCAATTCATTTTCTCTGAGCCTTCTTTTAGAGTCAAACAGAACCAATGGTGCTGAACGCATTTAACATATGCCAAGAAAAAAGAAAATGAAATTCATGTAAAGACTAGTGTATAAAGGGTTTATGAATCTAACTTAATTCTGCCCACAAAACAGTTTTTGAACATGAGGAATAAACTGTTGTGTAAGGAAATAAACATCAGCATTTTCATCAGTTAATTGGTTTTATCTCTTGTGAATTTTTTGTTCTGCCACAGTTGAAGAACTCATGTTATAAGGCAAAAACATGGGAGTTAGTAAAGTTTAGCCTGAAATCAAAATGCAACTTAACAAATTACTTCTTTATAAATTAAGAATATCCAAACTTATTCTCTGTATTTGTTGAAAAATCTAATGTTAAAGAACATAAAGAGATCTATAGACAAAATTTTCATTGAAAGTGTAGAACTAAACTGTAGAAAACCTAGAGGATTAAAGCTATAGAATGTTCAAATCTAGATTTAAAATATTTCTATTTTAAATCTAACATGGTGCAGCCTCAGCATCTCTTAACATTTGTACCAATTCTTACTCTACTTGACCACCAGTTGGGTAAACACAGACCCATATAAAAAATATCCTTCAAAGCAGTGTCCATAGAGTTTCTAGTAGGAATCCTTGAAAAATTTAACTCATGCTGATATATTACCCAGACCCATGCCCTAATCATTTCACTCCTAGTCTTCTAATCATAAAATTTCCTTGTGCTCTTAAAAATACATTGTCTTTCTCCCTCATACAAACACATAGACACACACACACACACTTGTATATATGCATACATGCATAGATACACAGTGTTGTTTTTGGAGAGAACAATTTTGGGTTCACATTTTCAGATACCATACAGTATCTTGAAATATACATCCTTCGAGAAAGAGTCTTTGAGGAATTGTTTGAAATGATGTGTCAATTGTATTTTGAAAGAAAGCCAGAAACATTGAAATAAGACTCTTGAGAAGTCGGATTTATGACTAATGTAAATGTATTTGTATAATGGAAAGACCCATCAAGGACAAATTTATACTTATTTTTGCATTTTCAATATGCGATCATCACCTCTTAAATAATAATCATAATAAAATTTGTCAAAGGGAAAGTCATGAGCTTAATTATTAAATGGATTTAGAATAAAATGTTTATAAACCGTATATGAAGGAAGGAAAATATTTAAATGACCTATATACACTGACTCTGACTTATACTAGCACTTAATATTTTATTCTCAATATAATATGAAGCAAATGCACCACAACTTGATGAAACATATTGTTATCCTTGTTTTGAAAATAATGGAACTAAAGACCAAGTTTACACAAAAACTAAGGGGAAGTCCTATATCCAAACCTTAATTGTATGATTCCAAAACTTATACATGTTTTCACTATGCTTAAATTTCTTCTCACAAATACAAATATAGCCTTTAAAAACTTAATTTGTCCTCAATTTGCCATCCAGATTTTCTTGAAAGATATCTATTAAAAATAAACATAAGGTAAAATGATCCAGAAAAACTTAAACTGAAATATTTGAATTTACTAAAATCAAATTTTATATAAAATAAAGAGATTGTTAGAACTCCAGTAATTTTATCTCCAATATGCATATATACAAAATATGTATAACATATACTAATCATAGTGCTCTCTTCTTACATGAGACTTTGTATTTCTACAAACATCAAGATAGATCTCCAGGCTAGATGCCTTTGCTTTTCTGTAAAATTGCTATGAAAGCAGCAAATATATGTGGAATGCTTCTGACTGTTCCCTGAATCTTCAATCCAATAAGACATTTTAGGGAAACATTGTTGGGAATTCCTTGAGTTAAAAGGCACAAAAAGGGCCAGAGGAAAAATTTCCCATGAGAATTTGGCAGCAGTAAGTGTTGTGTATTTATAACTGCATAAATAAAGCCAGTATTATCAGCATAGTTTAGAGATTGGTTTAAGTCTTCTACTTCTTTTATTTTTATCTTCAGTATTTTCAGATGAAAGATTCAAGATTGCAATGATATTATAGTACCGATAAAATATTGTGTATATTTGTTTCCCCATCTATATTCTCTCATAGATTAAACTCCGCACATACAGAAGCCACTGATGTTTACCGTGGCATGTATTATATAACTACATACTTAATAAATGTTCAATTGGATCAATACATTGAGTTTCAGAATGAGCATTAATATTTTCCCATCAATATAAAAATTTTGCCATTAGGATGCATATTTGGAAATAGTCTCTGTATTTTATTATATGTATTTGAATTTCTGAAACCATGAATACTGTTTCATATTTGTTTTTAAACAAAATATGTTGCATTACTGGTTAACATCTATTATTAGGGTATAATAGAATTAGGAAAATACCTTAACATATTTTCAATTTTTTTCTTAATTTAGTTTAGTTTTTTTTTTTTTTTTTTGCTATGTTTTTGTTTGTTGTTAGAGGAAGGAGAGGTGGGGAATGGTATTAGAACCTGGAGAAACTAAGTGAAGTCAATTATATTCCTTAGTTCATAGCAGACATTCTCATGGGTCCATTCAAGGCCCTTCTGCTCTTTTATTTTATTTTAATTTTTTCCCTTTTTACCATTTCCACTCTTATTCACCCCACAAGGGCACCCAATATACACTATTTAACAGATGTCAGGCCTCATCTATTAAACTCCAGCTACTGCACACTACTTGTGGCTTTCTTACACCTGTACACATCTATTGAAAATAATCTCTTAAATACTCCTTAAAGTGCGACATTTGATTCTGCCCCCTTTTGTTATAAGATACTTACTAATAGAAGTACTTATTTGCAGCCTTGATATATATGAAGTAAATTTGGACAAAATAAATGAAGAAACAGGTAACTTTACAATGGCATATTTAATACTCCTTTATCAATTATTGATAAGCAAACCAGGCAAACATTTAGTAAGGATATAATAGGTAAAATAACGCAAACAACATTTATACAGATATTTAGATAGATTTAAGATTATACATCCAACAAATAAATAATTTATGATCTCTGCATGTGCAGATGGAAGAATTAAAAATTAGGTATTGGGCCATGAAAATAGCTGCAATAAATTTTAAAGAATTGAGATGTAATCGTTACACTAATGTGTCATCTCAGCCAGGTGATTGTGCCCAGTTGTTTGGTCAGGCAAGCACGGGGCTAATTGTAATATAAGGACATTTGTGGACTTCAGTCACCAGTGAGTTTATTGCATAGATGGCTGATTACATCTACAATCAACGAAGGAGACTGACATCGGCAATGGGTGATGTTTTATCCAATCAGTTGTGTGCCTTAAAAGGGGACGTGATTTCAACATTCAGAGATAATTTTCCAGCTCTTCTTTGGACAGCCAGTATCCCCTGGCAACTCATCAAGGACCGTCATAAGACCTTCATCGGAAATCCTGGTTTGCAGCCTGCCTGTGGAATCTGGACTTGTACATCCCGTGCTCATGTGAGAGAATTTTATAAAATCTCATATGATTTATATATATCTCCTGTTGATTCTGTTTTCCTAGAGAACCTTGACTAATACATGAAATTATAAAGAAATCTGAGCACAATGGACTTATGATAGAAGGTAAGTACCTTAAATTATAATTATATATATATATATATGCACAAAGGAATAGAATAATAAAATACTTGAAAATTTAAATCTTATTATGGTACATATCTAAAATATTGAGAAACAAGCCATACTGGAAAGATTTTTAAAATATTCATTAATGAATGATAATGAACCAGTTTCCACTCAAACATATAAAAAGCTTGGAAATCATCACTCATCCTCACAACAAGAAAAAAGCTTGAAAACTGAAAATCAACTCTTCTTAGACCCTTTAGAGAATTAAGGGCAGAAGGCAAGAAGCTACCCTTTTTTGTTTTTTTAAAAGCTGCCAGATGCAATTTACCAGAAATGGGTTATCTTTTACACTGATGATTTATAAGGCTGCAAACTTAGAGTTCTGAAGCCATGAAAATGTCCAAATCAAGGCATTTGGTGACACTCTTTCCTTGAGGACTAGCTGTCGGCAATCTTGGACCTCTCTGTCAATTGGGAAGGTACATGGCAGCATCTCCATTCTTCTCTGGGTCTTGTCACTTCCACCTTCCTGGTTTTGGCGGCTTCCCCTATGAACTCCTGTGGTTCTTTACTGTGTCTATGCAGCTCCATATTCATCCCATTTATAAAAGAATGCAGTAAGAGGAGTAAGAACCACCTTGGTTCATACTCAACTGAAATAATCTAATCAAAACATCCCATATACAACAGGCTCATACCCACAGAAATGGATTAGCTCTAAGAACATGACCTTTTCTGGGATCCACAAAAGCTTCAAACTACCACACTTACCCTCTCTGGACCTCAAAAAGCCATATTCCTCCTATATGCAAATACTTTCTTTCCATCACAATACCTAAATGTCTTAAATTTTATGAGTAATAATATTAAATACATAGTCTCAACAAAATTGGTTATAGGCAAGTTCTGTCCTGTGGTAAAATTCCCCTCAGGATGTGGACCTTTGAAACTGAGAAGAAGCTGCTTCCAATATACAAAGGAAGCATAGTCATAGAATAAATTTTCCCATTTTGATAAGGAGAAATTGGAAGGAAAACATGGACCATGGGTTTCAAACATTTTTGAAACCCTGCAGGACATGCTCCATTAGATTTCAAGGTCTGTGAGTCATATATACCAGGTTATCATCTTCTCCAGGCATGGTGGAGCAGCTGCCCCACCCTTTCAAAGGGCTTGCCCAGTGACCATGTGCTTGATTCTACATTCATCAAGCATCTGAATGGAGGCTGAGTCTTAGGACCAAGCTTCTTCTGAGAACACTAGGGTGATGTCCAGACTCTCCTCAATCTCAGGATTCATGATCAACCCCCTCAGAACAGTGGGGTGGTGGTCAATTTTCCCCAATCCTTGTGGATTGTGTTCCACACTCTCTGAAGCCTGGACTTGTAATATTCTCCCTGAACAATGGGATGGAAGGCCTGCCCTCTTCAAGTACTGGGGCATACTCACACCCTCCACACATATATATGGGCTCTCTCTCCTTGCCTGAGAAGATGTCGTCAGCCCAGATCTTGGCTTCCATGGTACTGCCGTTGAAGTCATTCTTCCTTCAATATGTCCCTTTTCTGTCCCTTTCAGTGCAGGCTGGCAGTGGTTCCATTAATACAGATCTCATAAAAACTGGTTGGTTTAGCAAGTAGCACATAGAGGTCCAAGCCACCAGACAATAATATTTTCCACAGATCCTTTCTGATACACTGCAATTGTAATCGTGACTTGCATTGGAATGACTGACTTGTTTCATGCTTAATTAAGTCCTCAATTGAGGCACTATTCTCTGGGGACTCATTTTCCAGAAGCCCAGGATTTTCCAAACCATCAATTTCTGGTTTCCACATTTTTGGTATTTGCAGCACTCCACTGTTCTGTTACCAAAATCTGTTTTTCTTTTCAAAAAGCTGCCAGAAGCAATATAAAATTAAGGAGTTGGTTTTACAATGGAGATTCATTGTGTTGGCAAGCTTTCAGTTCTGAAATGTGAAAATGTCAAAATCAAGGAATCAGGTGATACTCTCTCCCTGAAGACCAACTGTAGATGATCCGAGATTCCTCTGTCAAATGGGAGCCACATTGTGCCATCTCCCTTATCCCCCAGGTCTTGTTGCTTTCAGCTTCCTTATTTCTGTGGCTTCCTCTCTGAGCTCCTGTGGATTTCTTTTCTGTCTCTGTGGACTGGTATTACTCTTATGTATAATGGACTCCAGTAAGAGGAGTAAGACCCTTAGATTGAAGTAATCTAATTAAAAGTTCCCACCTAAATAAGTTCACACCCACATGAATGTATTAACTCTAAGAGCATGACCTTTTCTGCAGTCCATAAAAGCTTCAAACTACCACATTCCCCCTCCAACTCTAAAAATACATAGATAAAAAAAGCCACAACTTATCTTGGAACAGAAATCACTCTTGAACCAGTATCAGGAAAGAAACTTAATATATAATTGACAAATTCCTGTAGACTGAACATTAGTAGCTTGACAGATAAAAACTTCTAGAGGTCCAGCCTTAGGAAAACTCCACATTTTCATGAACCTTACCTCCAGGAATTTCATCAAATTATCAATGGGGATTTTAGAGTAATATTGCATCATGCTCTGGCAATGGAGGAGACACATAAGCATGTTAGAATAAGCCTGAAACAATCTGTTTTTATTAACAAACACCTGTCCACAAAGGAAAATATTTTATCAGCTACTAATCTACATGGCTTTTCCAAAACTTAATCAACATTGCTGATGGGAAATATCCAACTCCAGCACCACTATTCTTTCTGTGTTAACTAAAGGGTGGAAAAAAATCTGAGAATCAATTGTGCAGGTTACAGCCCAAGAACACAACTCACTAAAAAGGTGAGATTTAATGATTGGATTATAGATTACTTCTCCACCCCCCATATTTACTAGTGTATCTATAAAGATTCCTTTATAATGATAGGAGATTGCAACTGAAAAGTATTACAAAGCTCAGATTCTATTTAAGAAGAATTCTCTAAGGAAACCCAAAGACAAAGAGACACAAATAAGGAGACCATACAAAACGTTAGGCTCTGACATCTATAGCTGCAGCAAATAATAAACAGCCAAACTTCTAGTAAGGCAAATATAAAACCTCAAAATAAATACATTATGTCTGGCTTTGAAAAAAAATTCCAAGGCATAATAAAAGTCATAAAACTGTCTGAGAGACATGGCAATAATCAGAACCAGACTCAGTTATGGAAGATTTTCTAACTAGTGGAACACTATTTTAAAATAGGTGTTATAAATATGATAAGAGCATTAATGAAAAATGTTGTCAACATGCAAGACCAGTTGGCTAATGTCAAAATATAAAGGGAGACTCTGAAAAGGAATTAAGAAGAAATTCTAGAAATCAAAAGCAGTACAACAAAAATGAAGACTACCTTTGATGGACTCTTCAGTGGAATGGAAATGAGTTATGGTAGAATTAATGTGCTTAAAGAAATGTCAGTAGAAACATCCAAAACTGAAAACAAAGAGTAAAAAGAATGGAAAACTTGGAAAAGAGTATCTAAAAATTATGAGTGTTAAAAATGTGTAATAGAAATATAAAAGGAATACTAGAAGAAGAATAAAGAGAGAAAGAAATAGAAAAATATTTGAAACAATAATGGCTGAGAGTCTTCCATAAGATGAAAGGCAACAAACCACAAAACCAGGATGCTTAACAAATATAAAAAAGAAAAACAAATATAAAAAACTTTACACCTAGGCATATTATAATCAAATTCCATAAAACCAATGATAGGCAACAATTCTTTAAAACAGCCATGCAAAAAATCATCTTACCTATAGAGGAACAGGATAAGAATTACACTGGAATTATTTTGGAAAACCATACACACAAGAAGAGATAGCATGAAATATTCAAAGCATTGAAAGATACAACCTGCTAACCTAGAATTCTGTCTCCAAGGAAATTATCCTTCAAAAGCAAAGGACAAATTAAAACTTTCTCAGACCAATGAAAATTGAGAGAATTTGTTGCCAGTAGAACTGCTTTGTGAAAAATGTAAAAGTAGATCTTCAGATAAGAAAAATAATATAGGTCAAAATGTGAGCTTCATAAAGAAAGGAGGAACATTAGGAATGAAAATAAAATGAAGGTAAAAAATATTATTCAAAGTAAAATAGAAACAATATATTGCATGTTTATATGTTACAGAAAAGTGAAATGAACAGCAGCAATGTTATAAGAGCAGGGAGGGAGGAAATGAGACTATTGTGCTATACAGTCTCTGCATTACCCATGATATAGTTTAATGTTCTTTAATAGTGGCCTGAGATTAAAGTAAATTTATGTTACAAAGTCTAAGGCAACCATAGAGGAAAAAAAAAAAAAAAAAAACAAGAAGTGTAATAGAATGGCTAACAAAGAGATTAAATATTCAGTTGAAACCAGAGAAGGCATTAAAACAGAGAAACAAAACAAAATGAAACAACAAACCTACACAAACAATGTTAAGTAATAGAAAATATTTACAAATATGAGAGATAATAAACCAAAATAGATTTCCCAGCAAGGGAATTATAGGGATATAGAGAGACATTACAAAATGAAAAAGTTGTCAATACTTCAAATGGTCATGCCATTCCTTAATGTGTGTGCTTAATAATAGAATATCAAAACATGTGAGCCAAAACCTGTTAAAATTGCAAGGATGATTTTTTCTTCGCTGTTTTAACAGTTTTGGGCTCACATATTTTGATAGTCTATCAAATAAAAAAGAATATTATAGTTGGACACTTCAAAACCCATCTATCAGTAAATGACAGATCTAGAAAGCAGAAAATCAGTAAGAGTATATTTGAATTAAACAGCACCATCAATCAACTAAATCTAATTGACATTTATAGAATACTTAATCCAACTAGAGCAGAATACACATTCTACCTAAAGCTCACATGGAACAGCCACCAAAATAAACCACATAATGGGCCATAAAACACACCTCAACAAATTTAAAAGTATGGAAATCATGCAAAGTTTACTCTTAGACCACAATGGAATCAAATTAGTAATCATAATTGAAAGAAAACTGGAAAATTACAAAATATTTGGGTATTAATTGCACTTCTAAATAGCCCCAGAGCAAAGAAAAAGTCTCAAGTGAAATTTAAAATTATTTTGAACTAAATTAAAATGAACATTCAAATTATCAAAATTTGTATGATGCAGCAAAAATGGTATATGGAAGGAAATTCATATAATTGAATGCATATATTAGAAATGTAATGAGATCTGGAATTAATTGTCTAAACCTTTCACTGACTGAGAAGGCAGTGTAAAATGCTCCAGAATTCTATTCTTCACAGAACTTGTGAACAACTAACAAAAACTGACAGACCCATCTCCCTTAGACCCTCAGTCTAAGGTGGTGTTTGAAAGACAGAATCTGCCAACCTTAATATAATGGTATATACTTTTGACAATGGAAAGAATGGACTCATGATACATGGAGAAACCTAAATGAATCTAAAAAGAAAAAAGTACAGATACAAATGAGCAAATACTGTGATTCCATTCATATGAAGTTCTAGAATATGCAAAACTGAAATACAGTTACAACACTCAGAACAGCGGTTACATCTGGGAGCATTTGACTGAAAAAGAGAATTACAAAATTTTCTGAGTTGATTATAATATGCTACCCCTTGTTAAACCCTACACTTTAAAGCTCTGCACTTGATTATGTGCAAATTGTATATCAATAAAAGTTGTATTACAAAAAACTTATTAAATATCAAAGTCACAAGAAAAAATACTGGGCAAATCAAGTGATTATTTCTACAAGAAAAAAAGGCAGCACACTAATTCTCATCAAGAATTTCATTTCCATGAATGAAAGATATATAAATATTTATTAGAATCAGTACTAACAGTAGTTGGAATAGATAAGTTAGACTTTATCAAAATTAAAACTTTGTGATGCAATTAATAGTAACAAGAAAATGAAAAGCCAACCCACAGAGTGGGAGAAAATATTTGCAAATCATTTATCTGATAAAGGACTTGTTTCTAAAATGCACAAAGAATTATTACAAGTCTATATTAAAAGCCAAATATTCCAATTAAAAATTGATGAAACATCTGTATAGACACCTCTCCACAAAAGATATGAAAATGGCCCAAAGAAAATGAAAAGATGCTCAAAATCATTAGTCATTAGGAACTTCAAATCAATGCCACAATGAGATACCACTTCACACATACTCTCTGTAATAATAATAATAATAATTTTACAATATATAGAGACAATAACAAGTACTGGTGAAGATGTAGAGAAATTAGAACTCTCATACATTGCTTGTGGGAATTTAAAATGATACAGTCACTCTAGAAAAGTTTTGAAGTTCCTCAAAAGGACAACATAGTTATAATTTGATCCAGTAATTTCACTATTAGTTATTTGCCAAAGAAAAATGAAAACATATAACCATGAAAAAAGTTGTCCATAAAAGATTATATCAGCATTATTCATAACAGTCAAAATTTGGCAATCCACGTGTCAACAAACTGCAGGCAAGTGCTGAGAATAATGCTGCCCATTAAGGGCTGGAGGTCCATGATGCTAGACCAGGTACCTGTGGAGCATGACACAAGTTCCAAGCACTTACTTTTGGGGTCGAGTGTGGTCCCCAAGCACTGCAGTCAGAGGGTCCTTCACTGGAGAACATGCAATGACTTCACGTGAAACAGGAGCCTCACAAGATTGATGTTTGTGCTTCCCGAAATCAAATGGCACCATCCCCATTACCTCCAGACCAATAAATATGGTCAAATCTCAGCTTCTCACAAGTAAAGCTCCTAATTTGAGAGGAAATAACCTATACTTCAATTTTTGCAGGACTCCACAAATATGAACTGTGTGATTTGGGAGAACACTTTTTAGGGATGGATCTTGAGAGTGTTAGACTTTGGTGATGGGCACAATTTAATTCCGGAGAAGGGAGAATGTATTGAATAGGGACTTGGGATTCAAATAAAGATATATAAAATCATCTCTCTGGAGTTTGGACAGGATACTGGGTTATAGCAAATGACATAAAGATGAGTGGCCTTCCTAGGAGAAAGAAAGTTTGAGAAAGGGATCATTTACCAGAAGAACTGTACACCAGGAGCAGGGGACTATTCAGGCATTTTCAGAGTTGTTGAATATAACTTCTGACTTGTTACTGATACAAGGGGGACTGAAACATGATAACATCCTCCAGTTAGATTGAAGGCCTATGGAGACCACATTATGAATTTAATTTTGGCTCGAGACTGCTTCAGAATACTCCCTATGTGTCTGTGAATCTATCCTCTAATTACTTCTCCATTATTCAAATGCTTAATTAAAACAGATATACTTAGGGGAGGCAAGATGGCGTTGGTGTAGGAGGGGGCACACTGCAAGCTCCCAGAGCAAGACGGATTGGGGACGGGGTCCTGCCCGGGGGTCTGTGCTGTGCACGCGTGGAGTGAGAGGCTTGGGACATCTATCTGCGCGGATCGGCGGCGTGGACCGAACGGCGGAGATTCGTGAGTTTTGAGGCTGCCGGTGGAGGTTGGCACAGGAGGCTGAGCCCCACGGTTATGGAAAAATAAAATAAAACGGCCATTTGGAGCCGCGGGCGGGGCGAAAAAGTTTTATTTTCTAGGGAGCTGGCTGCCTGGCGCCCCTTGGACCTTCTGTGAACAGAGCAAACGAGCTAGTCAGCACCAGGTGAACCGGAGGGGGGATTTTGGTCGGGGAACGCAGCTGATTTCCCTAGCCACCCAGGGATAAGACCCGGGCCGCTGCGGAGCCAGGAGGAAGGGACACTTCCCAAAGAAGGGAGGGTTCGGTTGGAAGACAGGGAAGGATATTTTATATTTTTAGACATTGATCTGGCTGCCTGCACCGCCCCATAGCTTTGGGGAGCAGATAAGCCGACCTGAAGCAGCATTAGGCTGAGAGCAGACGCGAATCTGCACTCAAACTGATTTACTGAGCAGCCCAGTGACGCTGGAGCTCGGCACCAGAAGGGGCGGAATCCGCCATCTTTAGCACTCCTCACTGACTAACATCAGAGCTTCAGCTAACCTGGGGAGTCCGGAAAGTGGGACGTGCTTGATTAATTTCCACGGGCCCAGCTAGGGTCCCTTCCGTAAGGGGGTTGGTCTAGAAGAGGAATTATTCTGGGTCCTGCATTTGGCTAATAAAAAAAAAAAAAAAAAAGTGAGGTCACCTCAACAATTGAAAAATAAATTCTTTTTAATTTAGTTTAATAGCTAAAAGCTGCTTCAGGACCTGCATATAGAACCCTGTGGGGAAATTCATTGATAAACACAAGTAGGCAGGAAGGATCCATGTGGACCCTAGGGGAATCATTGACCCCCCTTAGCTCTGTTTGACTGCTTGCCTGTGTGGATCTTTGGTTTCTCTCTGTTACTTTCTGGTCTATTGCTATTATTCCCATTTTCCTCCCCCCTTCCTTTTTCCTTCTATTTTTTTTTTTTTTTAAATAGGTGCTGCCAGCTGGTCGCTTATTTGCTGGGCTTCTTATTCAGTAATTTCCCACATGCTGTATATATTGATTCTGTATTACAAACTATCGCTTATCCTTCCTGCATGTTTCTGCCTTCTGTTTTCTGTTGTGGCTGTTAGAGACAACATTTTTTCATAGGCCCACAACTTAAGGGTGTCAATTTCTATCCCATCTATTTTGTTTTCTTCTTCTTTTTTCTTTTTTTTTTTATTAGTATTAACTTTTTCCTTTCAGACCTTTCTCTACTATTTCTCTACCTCCTCATAATTCTAGCCTTCTAAATCACTATATATATATATTCCTCCATTTGTTTTCCCAGTCCATTATAGGAACTCCATATTTTTTCCTAGTACTCTACACTGCCTACACAAGTTAAATATTCATCTCATTAAGTCTAATTTGGCCCTCTTCTATCTTTTATCAATATTTCTATTATCCTTCTGCCTTCCTTACATCTTTTGATTCCTTTAGCCCTAACCTTTTGCCTTCAAGGGAACATAGAAAGAAGTAAGGAAATAAAATAAGAAGAAAAACTGCCAAAGAGAAAATTTAACTCACACGCAGAACCAACAGCTAAATAAAATTCTAGAGCATAG
>JAKSZT010054356.1:334838-399029 GCA_026826555.1 Tolypeutes matacus | reverse complement strand
TATATATATATATAAATAACATTTTTGTAAGCAAATACACATATATGCACATATATTTATATATCATTATGCAAATGTTTGTATGTATTGTGAGAATTTTGATTTTTACCCATAATAAAAAAAATATATATATATATATGTCTTTATTATATTAGTGTTAAATATGACTGTGCATTTAAGCAATTAACGGAAAGATAAATTAATACCCATTTTAAATAAATTATGCATGAATTTCCTTCTTTTATATTTTTAGCCAGGTAGTGTTCACATTATATAAAATTCACTGTTTTAAGCAAAAAATAAATAAATAAATAAAAAATAAATAAATAAATAAATAAAACAGATATACTTAGTATCTGGAAGAACCCTCCTATTTATTCTTCTAAAATAATAACTGCTACATTGTAGATAAGATAGAAAATCAGAAGAGAAATCACATTTTATAAGGAATATCAGAGATAATAGCAATCATAGAATTGAAAATTCAAGTGCCCTCCTATATCACCATTGAATTAATTGGTCTGGCCCATGCAACAAATAGGTGAATTATATCATATGATTATGGAGTACTATAATATCACAGAGATGGTAGCCCAATAGAAACTGCGGTGCCAGGAATATTAACTTGATTAGATTATCAGAAGTTCTAGCACTTGGTATATAGCTCTGATAATGTGAATGTATTATCTTCCAACCCCACGAAAGGGCTAAGCAAAAGAAATACACCTTAACATGGCAAAACGTCAATAGCATTTTCCCCCAAGACTATGTTATCTCCTGTCATTATTTTTCATAATAGAATACCAGGGGATTTAATCTTATAAATATTATGCAAAATATTAGAATTGTTCACTATATTGATACCATGCAAAATGGACTGCTAAGCAAGGCTCATTAAAAGAAATCTGAAGTTCTTGAGTCAACTGCCACATTTATAAATGAAGACATCTGGGACCATCTACCTCATTTGAACTCTCAGTGTGTTTCCAGAATGAGGCCTGCATAAGAACTACCCAGCTGAATCCAACCCAAATTGCAGAATCATAAGAAAATTGTGGGTTTTTTTAAAGCTAAGTTTTGGTGTTGTCATTTTAAATGACTTATTTTTGGATTAAATTTTGTAGGTTGAAGCCCCTAATTTTTGGTTTCTTTTGTTTGTAAGTACACAGATTATACATGACTAAATTACACCAATGCCAGAAATTTGAAGATAAAGATCATGAAGATTTTTCAGGGACTGCCACATGAGCAGGGTTCTTTGAAGTCCTGTGGTCTAGGGCAAGGAGACATGCCATCAAAATTTTTTAAGAAAAAGAATAGTTATTGCCTGACACCTCCTACCACTAGAAAATAGAAACAGTACCTGATATGTCTTTGTATTTTGGAAGCAACAGATACTGTACATAGGAGTGCTATTCTCAATCAGTGACTGAGAAGACTGCTAGTTGTCAGTGGAATACACTGATAATGGTAAAGCAAGAAAGGGCTCAGGCCCGTTTTGGGTGAAGATGAGGGCTAACACCTGAGTGGTTGGATGACCTAACCTGGGTGCTGGGATGAGTAAGTTGATGGCTATTAGTTATGGCCCTAAGACCAGCTGCTGCAGCAAGGACTGTAGCTTGATTTTCTAACCACTTTAAGTCTTAAAAAAAAAATATATATATATATATATATAAAACTACATTTTTGAAGACGTTTTAGATTTACATTTACAGGAAAATTACACCAAAAGCATAGGGAATTCCTATATAACTATGCCTTCATAACCACACAACATGCATTAATTTGATTAAAAAGATATCGATCATAATATAATCACATAAATCACATATGTTTGATGAAATTTTTGGAATTAGTTTTAAAACCCTTAATGTGAGAATTCATTGGGTTTTAAATTTCACAAAAAAACTTAAATTTTTATTTTATTTTTTTTAAAGAAGTGAAAAGACCAAAGAAGATTAAAGTCCATTGTTAAATCTTTAATATATTTGTGGATATGGATTGAGACTTTGAGGAAATGCTTTCTTAAGGTCATTATTTTGCATCATTCTCTTTTTTATTATTATTATTATTATTTGAATAGACCTTCTAAGAAGTAGAGAAAAGTCCATTTATTGTCAAGGATGCTGTGAAATGGTAAAAGATGTCAGTAACTGACAGACACAGCCAGACCAAAAGAGGCTGACTCCTACCAACACTTAAATTTGTGGGTACTAACTATTCACAAAGCAATTCTGAAGGGACCTTTCCTAATTTATTTTGGTCAGCTCCTCTCAAATTATCTCAGGAAGAGATCAACAACCAAAGCAAAACTGAAGCCCTGGAAAATACTGATGAGATTATTTTTTTCTAATTCTATATCTTCTAATTATTATAGAAGTTCAATGGAAAAAGGAACTCCAATTAAATTGCTATATTTTGAACATGTATAATAGGATAATTTAAATGAGTCTACACTGGTCTCAGAAGTAAAGGGAGAGTAAAATTATTAAAAGGATGCTAATAAGATAATAAATATATCCATTCAGGATTATGAGATAGAATACTATGAATGTGAAGAAGAAAATGGCAATTAAAAGGAAAATGTCATTTCAAAGGAAAGTGAAGCATCATTATGTTTGAGACTCTCAGAAAAGGGAGGAAAGAAACCTTTGAGATGGATCCATTTTTAATTTTTTTTTTTTAAAGAAGCTTTAAGTTACATAAATGTTACATAAAAAATATCAGGGATTCCCATATCCCCCACTCCTTCCTCCTCCCATACTTTTCCACAACAACATCCCTCATTAATGTGATACATTTGTTACAATTAATGAACACATACTGAAGCATTGCTACTAAACATGGATTACAGTTTACATTATAGTTTACACTATGTCCGTCTTGTAGGTTATGACAAAATATACAATGGCTTGTATCTGTCACTGCATTGTCATGCAGGACAATTCCAATGTCTCAAAAATTCTCCCATGTTACACTTATTTTTCACTCTCCCTCACCTCAGAACTTCTGGTGGCCACTGCCTTTATATCAATGAGAAGAGTTCTTCCATTTTTAGGATAACAATAATAGTTCTATAGTAGAGTAATAATAAATCTACTTTAGTTCATTACTCATTCCCCAATCTTCAGGATTTGGGGATGATGATGTCCACTCTGTTTCTAACTGACAGAGGGCTTAGATCCCATGGGGTAGATGAACAGGACTATCTCACTTGAAGTTGCAGACACTTTCTGTTCCTTGGGATGGGTGTTATTCGAGGAGAAAACAGCACTCTTTTTCTCTCCTCTAAGACAGTGTGCTATGGACAATGGTGTTCAAGCCAGTACATAAATGCCCAGTTTCTGCTGGATGAAATTCAGCAACAAAATTCACAGTTGTCTATGACTGCTATGACTTGAGCGCCCTTAAAATGAAGGGCTTGCTCAGTGGGGTAAAGTTTTTTTTTTTTCATAAGGAAAAGCCAAAGGGGATACAGCATATAAAAGCAGAGGGATGTGCTTGAACTCTAAATATGAATTGTATCATTATGCTTATTATTATTTTGCATTACAGAAGAGAAGATACACCTGTAGTTACTACTTCACCCACTCTAATATCACCCAAGGGCATGCAGTCACACAGTTTCTCCCACAACTGGAAAATCAAAGCATGGAGTTGCTGCAAAGTGGTAGCTGTAAGTACAGAGTTCTGTCACAAATGTTAGACACTAAATTGACAGGGATATTGAGGAGGTGAGGACTCTAGTGGATAAAGTTCCTAATATTATAAGATAATGTGTAACCATAGCCTAATATGTAATTAGAGAATCATTTACATCTACAGCTTGATTTGAGAAAGCATGATGAAAGCTCCTTAAATCCAAACTATTTCACAGTTTGTGGAAGTAACTATTCCAGTGACCTCTCTGAATTCTCCTAGACCAAACATTCCAGTGACCCCTCTGAATTCTCCTAAACCCATTTAAATTGTCCTTCAGTGTTGACATCTTCTTGAAATATTTAATTCATCCAAACTGGGAAAACTAAATAAGCTAGCATGAAACTTGAAGGGTTAGAAGAATGCATGAAGTTCTGGCTGTTTTTTGTTTGTGTGTTTTTTGTCAATAGACAAGTAATTGAAAGACCAAGAACAAGGAAAAGTCAAATCTGGGGATTCCTCAAGCTCTCCCTGTTGGAAGGAGAAATTACTTGAAAATTCTTTTCCCCACCTTTCAAATCAAACATATCTTCCTTTGTCTCCAACAGCTTTTTTTATTGCTTTATCCTGTCTTATCTCTACCTCTTTATGAGATTCATATAGGTATTTCAGGCTGTCAAGTGATTTTATATCATGGTAGAAATAACTGAGAATTATAGAGATGACAGTGAAATAAAAACTCACTCATTACACAAGTGGGGAAACAGAAGCCCCACTACATTAAATGATTCAAGGTAGATTACAGCCTGGTCAATCAGGTTTGTGTAATTTTGGTTTGTATAATTTTGGTTCTTTTTACTCGGTATACCACCTTACCAACTGACTATAAAATGCTTGAGATGGAATAAAGAACATAATCTGACATACACAAAGATCCGAGTTTCATAAGTAGAATGTACTATAACTACACAATATTGTTAAAAAAAAATCAAAGAAGATGTAAATAAATGGAAAATCATTCCATGTTCATGGATTGGAAAACTAAATATAATTAAAATGTCTATTCTACCCATATTGATTTACACATCTAACACAATCCCAAAAAAAATGCCAACAGCATTTTTTACAAAACTAGAAAAGCCAATTATAAAATTTATTTGGAAAGGTAAAGGGCCCAGTAAAGCCAAAAACATCTTGAAAAAGAAAAACAAAATTGGAGGAATCATGCTACCTGACTTTAAAGCAAACTAAAAAGCTACAGTGGTAAAAAAAATGCATGGTACTGGCACAATGATAGACATACTGACCAATGGAATCAAATTAAGAGTTCAGATATGGACCCATGCATATATGGCCAACTGATATTTGACAAGGCCAACAAGCCCACTTAACTGGGTCAGAATAGTCTCTTCAACAAATGTTGCTTGGAGAACTAGATATCCATATCCAAAAGAATGAAAGGGTTTCACCAACTCACACCTTATACAAAAATTAGCTCAAGATGAACCAAGATCCAAAATTAAGAGCCAAGACCATAAAGCTCCTAGAAAATATTATAAGGAAGCATCTATGATATCTTAAAGTAGGAAGTGGTTTCATTAACTTTACACCCAAAGAACAAGCAGTGAAAAATAAAATAGATAAAGGGAATATTTTCAAAATAAAATTTTAAAAAATTGTGCTTCAAAAGAGTTTATCAAGAATGTGAAAAGACAGTCTGCTCTATGGGAGAAAATAGTCTAATAGCCAGCATATATAAAGAAATGTTTCATCTCAAATTATAAAAAGACAAACAACCCATTTTTAAAATGTCCAAGAGAGTTGAATCGACACTTTTCCAAATAGGAAATTCAAATGGCTAAAAAACACTTTACAAGATGCTCAACATCACTAGGTATTAAGTAAATGCAAATCAAAACTACAATGAGATACAATCTTACACCTACTAGACTGGCTGCTATTAAAACAAAACAAAACAAAACAAATAACAGAAAACTACCAGTGTTGGAGAGGATGTGGAGGAATTGGAACACTTATCCACTACTGGTAGAAATGTAGAATGATGAAGCTACTGTGAAGGAGAGTTTGGCAGTTCCTCAGGAAGCTAAGTATGTCATATAATCTGGCAATCCCAATACCAGGAATATACCCAGAAGAATTGAAAGCAGGAACATGAACAGATATATACATACCAACATTCGTTGTGGCATTATTCAGAATTGCCCAAAGTTAGAAGCACCCAAATGTCCATCAATGGATAAATGGATAAACAAAATATGGTATATAAATAAAACTGAATATTACTCAGCTAAAAGAAGGAATGAAATATTGACACATGTGACAACACCGATTAATCTTAAAAATCTTATGTTGACTGAAATAAGCCAGTCACTAAAGGACAAATATTGTATGATCTCACTGATATGAACTAAGAATATTGAGCAGACACACAGAGGTAAAGTCTGGAAGATAGATCAACAGGAGATAAAAAAGACTGTAGAGAGAGGAGAACTGAGGCTTTATCTGGCCAGAATCTATAATGGTGGTGGTTTTGCAGTGAATGGGGTTAATAAGGGTGAAGTGGTGTGAGTGGTGTTGATGGTGTTGGAGTGTGAGTGTAAGCAGGGTTGGGAGGATGGGTTGTGCACTCCATGGAGCTGGGGGGTGGACTGGAGGAAAAAACAGCTGAAACCTGGGGAGAATGAGAACTGTGATTGAGAATATGATTGTGGGAGTGTTCTTTTTGTATCTATAGCAGAGGAGGGTCACTGGTACAGGTTGTCAGTTATGAGGGGATGTGTGGGGAAGAGTAAACCTCAGGCATGCCTCTATGGAATATTAATATGTTCATATTGTCATAGGGTATTATTTCAGTGGATAGAGACATGCCCAATAACCAACAAAATAGTAAACTCCCATCCTGGGGAATCCTGCTATGTTCTCAAATAGAGTGGCAAGAATCTCTAGAATATATAGGCAGTGCCTAATAAAAGGAATGCAGACCAATATGCCAAGCCTATGATATTAATGTTTGTACTTATAAACCTTATTCTTGTAAAATTGAATCTTAGCCTAATAATAATTATTGCCTAAGAGTTACCTCCTGAAAACCTTGTTACTCAAATGTGGCCTCTCCTTAAGCCAAACTCAGCAAATAAATTCACAACCTTCCCACCTGAGGTGGGACATGGCTCCCAGGGATCAACCTCCCTGGCACCAAGGGATTAATAGCAAGCACCAATCAATGATGCGTTTCAGAAAAAAAAAACCTTGACAAAAAGGGGGAAACATTAAATTTAAGAGAGTTGTTATAGCTTAGAGATTTCAAAGTGAGTTGGGAGGGTGTTTCAGTGGTTATGCTTGTGCATATCTCAGGCAGATCTTACTAACTGCCACAGTAAGCAAAACCCAAATGGAGTGCTCCTGAGGGTTCTAGAGACATCTGGAAACTATAGGCAAGGCATACAACCCCATGAAATCAGCTCCTCATTGGTGGGCTTACATTTGAAGATATGATAATATATTCCCTATACATGATTCTTCCACCCTTTTAATTTGAACCCACAATTAGCACTATACCCATTGAATATGTATTCCAGAGTTTTAAATCTTTGATCTGTTCATATGCTGGTTGAGTTCTGAATCTCAGCAGAGTTGCAGCCAACACATCCCCTACAGTTCATTGGACCTGCCCAGGGCAACAATAAAATGATAGACAAACTCCTTCTTAGAAAACAAAGACTATCTACAACTTCAAGTAAAACTGTTCCTTTCATCTGTCCTGTAAGATTTATGCCCCCTCTCAATCTGAAGGAGACTAGGCATCACCATCCCAAAATTAGTAAGATTGAGGAATAAACAAACATAATTGGGGAATGCAACCATGAACCAAAGTAGTTTTATTATTGTAGTAATGGAAGAAATTGTAGCAATGTTATAAAGACAGTGGTTAATAGAGGTTCTGAAGCAGGGGAAAAGAATAGGTGGAATTGTTCTGCATGATATTGCAATGAGGATACAATATGTCAACTCCTATAAAATATTCCTATACAGTGAAAAGTATAAACTATAATGTAAACAATAGACCTTGGATATTGGCAATGCTTCAATGTTTGTTCATCAATTGTAATAAATGTACCATGATAATGTAAGATGCTATTAATTGGGGAAAATGTGGGAGGGGGGATGAGGAGGGTATATGGGAATACCCCATATTTTGATGTAACTTTTATGCAATCAAAAACTTCTCTATGAATAAAGTTTATTGTAGGGAAAGAAAAGTACATTTATAGGATTAAAAGAAGATGTTCACCATTAAACTTGAAATTCCAAGATATCAGACTGAAAGGGATGAAATCATCTGATCTTTTGCCTTTGTACACAAGCTCAGAGAAGTAAAGTAACAGCAAGAAATTGTATTACAGGTCTTCTTTTTTTTGGGGTTTGCAACTTTAGATGACAGCACACCACTGACCCAGCTGCATTTGTTGACATTAAAAGTCTGTGAAAAGAATGAGATGGGTCAAAGGGCTCAAACACCAGAGATGTCATTTCCCTTCAAATAGCTTGTCTCAGTACCATACTTTCCTCATGACATTCTTCATGTCTGTGTTTCTCAGTGTGTAGATGAGGGGTTTGAACATGGGAGTGATCATGGTGTAAAATACTTTGTCGTCACTGACAGAATCAGTCATGGGGACGTAGGTGAAGATGAGGGGCAAGAAGAACATGAGCACCACAGCGATGTGTGAGCTGTAGGTGGAGAGGGCTTTGCAGCAGCCATAAGATGAGCAGGTCCTCAGGGTGGACAGGATGATGATGTAGGAAATTACCAAGGCAACAGAAGTCAAAGTGAACATCACTTCTTTGGTGGTAATGATTGCAATAACCAACAGACTGGTGTCAGTGCAGGCCAGCTTTAGCAAGGGGAATACATCACAGAAATAATGGTCTACCTGGTTGGGGCCACTGAAGGGAAGTTCTATGATAATCAATACATGTATGAGTGAATGGATAAATGCTCCGATAACAGAAGCCATGACTAAGACATAGCACACCTGTCTGCTCATGATGATCATGTAGTGAAGGGGTCTGCAGATGGCTGCATAGAGGTCGTAAGCCATGACTACCAAGATGAAGATCTCAGTGGCACCAAAGAAGTGGGCATAAAACATCTGGGCAATGCAGCTGTTGTAGGAGATGGTATTCTGCTGGGCCAGTAAGTCCTTGATCAGTTTTGGAGCTACAATTGAGGTGAAGCAGATGTCCATGAAGGACAGGTAGCTGAGGAAAAAGTACATGGGCTGCTCACTGAGATGGCTGCCCCTGATGATGAGCAGAATGAGCAGATTTCCCAAGAGAATTGCAAGATAACAAAGTGAGAACAGCACAAACCAGGCAGCCTTCACGTCCTCATCACTAAAAAGGTCCAGGAGGATAAATTCTCTGATGTTTTCATGTCCCATTGCTACTGTGGGATTGACAATGTAAAGGGAGGTTAATATACATGAAACAATAGAATGTTTGAAATTACAGATTTTTAAAAAGTCATTCAGTAAATATACATTTACTCTTTATTTTGACTTAGTCAATCTACTTGGTGCTAGGGGTACAACAGTGATCAAAAGACATAAAATCTCGGGGGCGGATGTGGCTCAAATGGTTGGGCGTCCGTCTGCCATATGGAGGGACCTGGGTTCGATCCCTGGGACCTCCCGGTAAAATAAAAAATATATATATAGAAGGCGCATGGGCTGCCAGGCTCTGTGCGCTGCTGAGCTGTCGGCCCCGGGAGCCATGCAGCAGGATGATGACGTAACAGGGGAGAGACAAGACGAGATGCTCCGAAAGCTCCAGAAGCCAGGAGCTGAGGCGGCGCAGGCAGCAGAATACCTGGTGTTCTGGATCAAATCCTGGTGAAGACTGGAGGAGGAGGAGGAGAAGAGATGGCAGGAAACACACACAGAGAATTGCCCAGCAAATGGACACAAAGCAGCAAATGGGGAAGGGGGGGTTTAAAATGGATAAAGTAAATAAATAAAATCTTTTTAAAAAAAGACATACAATCTCTACGCTTATATATATAAAAGATCAATAATAGTACAAATTATTAATTGCATTTATAATAAATGCCTAAGTTTATATTTACCATGAACAACACAGTGAACACTAAAAGATGAAACATTTTAAGAGTCAATTTTGTGATGTAATTTCATTATTATACCTTAAGACTTGTTTTTAAATCTGTGGCATGTATAAAAGAACAATGAGGTTATCTGTTTCTCAAGAGCAGGACAGGTTAACTACATATTATAAATATTTTCCAGTGACAAGCACTGTGTTAAACTCTGAATGTATAGTATGGGCATTAGACTTCAATGGACATATTATTTTAAGTATTAGACCCTTAAGTGACAATCTCAGAAAGAGCTGTCAGAACCTCTTCACGGCATTAAACATAATGGAGAGAGAAAACAAGCAATGGGGAAAAGGATTCCTCCATATTGGCTTCTAGTATTGTTATGGATTCTTGGAATTTACCTTTTCTCCCAGTGGACTTTCCAGTCTAAGACAGAATTTCTCTCCAGTTTTGTCCTTTCATCCACTTTCTGGCACCTCCTTTCATGGCAGAACCATTGGAGAGACAAATTGCATCCAGAGATAATTCTTCACTTGATTTGTTTACCACCGTGTATCTCTTTGAATAGAACCACTTTCTTTCCTTACCAAGCTCCCTACACTCTTGTGGGGTCAAATCCTAGAATGTTCAATTTAAAAAGGAAAGTTTCCTTTTATGGAAATTATAACATGACATCTTTTACTTCCTTTCTGCATTTAGTAGTTAACTGATCTAAAATGTGTCACAAAACTGCTAAACTCAAAGATCAGTTTTATAGAAAAGAAACCCTACAATTTTATTAAAATTTGTCAGCAATGCACCTGAAGATTTAGAAGAGCAATTGAGCATTGTCCTTCACTTTGCATGGGTTTCCATTAAATAGTTTTAGAAAAATGAACATATGGCCTACATGGATATTTTTAGCATAATTATAGGAAGTTCATGGACTTCCTTGAATTCCATCCATGGACCTCAGGTTAACATCCTCTAGTTAATTTCTTGAAAAATCTCTGGAAGTATCACCGGTCGAATAAGCAAAAGTCCAATAGCAATGGTCCGGTTCTGTAGCATAAAATTTTTAAATTAAAAATTTAAAAATTAAAAAAATTTAAAGTGTGGGTCCTGCCCTTGATAATGTAACCCCCTCCTTGAATTTTATTAAAAGGTAAGAAAAGTTTGAAAACTGTAAATATATATATATATATATCTTTTTCATATTCCAGAAGAATCAATATAGTGTATGGTAAATATATCAGTACTTCCCAAATTAACCCATACATTTCATAATTAAAAAACAAATATCTGACAAGAATTTCATGAAATTAGAAAACTGATTCAAACATTCAAACATAGTCAATATCCAGAGTAAGTAAGCTAACTTTTTATAAAGAACAAAGATGTGGACATAACTTTTCAGATAATGAAGTGTATTATGAAACAACTGTAATTAAAGCAATGCTGGAATAGACAGATTGATAGACTCAAAAGCAGTCAATAAGCACACACCTAATTATATTAAGATTTATTCTCTTTTTAAATTGACATTTCAAAATGATGTGAAATAAGCATTTCAGTAACTGATTCTGGATTTCCATCTGGAAATAAAGAATAAAGAAAACTCTCTCACTAGTCATAAAATATGTATTACAGAGAGCTGAGAAATACAAACGTATCAAGTAAAACTAGAAAAAATATTGAAGGAAAAATTAAGTATGTCTTAGGGAAGAGAAAAAATTAAACCACATGAAGAAAATTTATAAAGAAAATATTCAATATATTTAGTAGTTGTATATGAAAAAATCCGTAGGAACAAAGTATTTTTTAAAATTTCATAATGGGAATAAATATGTGTTAATCCTACAAATCTATAATATAAAGAGAGGTGACACAGTTTTGTTCCAGAGTAAAACATTGCAATAGGAAATACACAGAAAGGAACTTAAAATTTGGCCAATAAGCATCTATAAAAATACTCCACCCCATTAGAATCAAGGAAATGCAAATTAAACAAGAAGATATGTCTTGCTCTTCAGTTTCATGAAAATAATATTAAAAAGACACTCCATATACAATTTTGATGATGATTTGGGGACTTAGCATGTCATCTAATGAAACTACTCCAGAAAGCATTCAAACTGATATATATTGCAGCATTGTTAAAATTTGGAAAATAGAATTGATATAAACACCTAACAATAATAGAAAGTCAATAACATGTGATAGGTTCTTATTATGTAAAATGAGGTAGAAATTTAAATGTTGGATCAATTTGGAAAATCTAATATGGATAAATTACCAAGATATATTGTTGAGCAAAAACCATAAGGTACACAAAGATAATCCAGTGTGATTATCTTTCCACCCGAAGAATATCATGTAATTTCTTTTAGTACCTGTTTTCCCATAAATGAATAGCATAGCTGTGGAAGGAAATATTTACATATGGGGACCAAAGAAAGTGACGGCCAAGGGGATTTTAATGTTGTATATTATTCTGATTTCTTTGTTAAAAGATTGTATTTCAATATTACTTCTGTAATTGTTAATTAAAATTAATTGATTTTTTTAAATTTTTAAATTTTTTATTTTTTTAATTAATTTATTTTTTATTGTGGGTAAAAATCAAATTTTTCACAATACATACCAATATTTGTAAAATGATATATAAATATATATGCATATATGTGCATTTGCTTACAAAAATGTTATTTATATATATATATGTGTATATATATATATATATATATATATATTTATTTATTTATTTTAAGAGGTGCTTAACTTACCTAAATGTTACACGGAACCTACAGGGATTCCCATGTTCCCCACCTCCCACACCTCCCACCACATCCCACACAAACATCTCCCTCAATGGACTTACACATCCTGGGGCCTTGCCATCAACCATAGACCACAGTTGACAAAATATTATATTACATAATGAATGAAATAAAATAAAAAAGGAATCAAAATCCAGTGTTAGAATTCAGTTAATTTTAACCTAACTCATTCTTCACTAGTTACATTGTTTCTTCATTTACATTATTAAATGCACACCTAGGTGGTATTCCCTGGGAATTATAGTCAAAGAATATCTTTTACTTGAATTCCAGATGCATATAACTAGGCATATTAATTTTCCTCCCCCCCCCATCATGAGGAGGTATGTGATAGAAAGAAGCAAGAAATATCTATATCTGTATAAATTTAAACCAGTATCTCATCTTTTTTATACCTATATCTGGATGTGGTTTCAGTATCAGAATTAGACAGTATGACTTTTTAAAATACTTTTATAATCCTGATAGGATTTAAATAAGTTCCAAGATGACTTCTTAAACTTATATTTGTTATTTTTGGGTACTCATATTTACAATTTTCTCTTTTTCATGGCTCTTTATTATTTGAACTAACACTGGCTCTTACAGTTTCAATGGAATTAAGCAAAAATTATTTAACAGATCAGAGATGATGCTAAATAATCAGGGTATGTGACACAAAAGGTTAATTGACTCTGATATGTGTCTTCTGAATAGAAATGCAGTAATATTTAAAGCTTCTCATGACTTGAAATGATCTTTTCTTTTGCAACAAGTTAATGAAGAAAATCTACGTTCGACAGCATCTTGAAATGAATATTCAGGATATAAATGTTCACCATGTCTTATCATGACCTCTAAAAAAGTACAAAAAGAAAATCACACACTCAATCCATAGTTTTCAGGATCATATGATTTCTTTTTAAATCAAATTGCAGAAAAATTTTCCTAGGATACAGGACTAATCCTCAACTTCTAAAATAAAATTTGCAGTTTTATTTATAAAAGAGTCATCTTACCATGGTGGATGAGAATGCTTGTGTTAGTGTTGTGAGTTGCAAAAGTAGATCATGCTCTAATTAATTTATGTGGAGGCTACAGGGACATTTCAATTGTAACTGTTGTTATCACTTTTCTTTAAATATCCTATTCTGTAATTTTAAAGGGTCACAAATATTCAAGTTTCAGAGTGGGTGTAGCTTGGGTGTTGAATGTCTGCTCACTTATAGGAGGTCCCAGGTCCAAACCCAGGTACCGCAAAAAAAAAAAAAAAAAAAAAATTACAGTCAAACCTAAAACAATGTACAAGTCATTGAAGTAACATAACATATGAGGTTTAATTTGCCTTCAAAGAATTAATATGAAAGCAACTCTAGGATTTTTTTTCTTTATTTCAGTCCAGTCATTTCTGTACAATCCTGAAAAAATCAGTTTCAGACATTATTATACTTCTCTACTAAACATCTCCTTTGGTCAAGGTTATGTCTTAATAGTTGCTACTCTTCTTTATAGAGAAGAATTTCTTTCCCAGGATCCCTTCTGAGCTTCCCCTTCTCTCTGAATTTTTCTAGACTTTTCTTCATCTTAGAAGCACATTTGCTCCCATGGATTCTCCAGTCCCCCAAATGAAAAAGAAAAATCCAAACATGTCTTTCTATTCTGGCTTCTTCTAAAAATGTCCATGTTTAAAATGATATAAAATGTACTATCCCTCTATCTAACATGTCATATGTTTACATATGGATAAAACAAAATTGGGTTTGCAGTATGTATATTTAAAAATATATTTTTTTCAGTCATTGTAGTATCACTAAATCTTCAAAACAGCAAAAAATATCTAAGAAAATAATCACTCTTATCTATTTCTAGTTCTAATTACTCTCAACCTTTTACAATATCTTATTCTTGTCTTTGATCTTGTATTTTCACCTATGTAAACAGTGTAGCTTTTTTATTCATATCATGATCCCACAGTTTTATTAATTAAAGTTATATTTTAACTTGTGCATTATATTCTTAATAGGCACTATCTTGTCAGAGAAAAATATAGTTTCTTTGATAGTACAATATAAAAATTTAATAAAATCCTAGGCCAATTGCACAACAGGATCAATGATACATCAAATAATTCCTTTTTCTTGTTCATACCATCAGTTAGAAGAGTAATAAAAGGGTTCTTTAGAGTTGTTTTCCTTAGGAAAGTCTTAGCAATGTAAACATAGTAGGACATGAGTTAAAAATGAGGGCTAAGAAGGTTGTGAGCCAATGCCCATATGGGCAATATCTATGATAAAGTGGAAGTGTATGGTTGGGCATTGAAGGAATATGACAAGAGGGTAGTGATACTATTGGGTTGGGTGGTACAGCTTTGACAGGTGGGTAGAGCGGGGAGGATGGGATGGATAGTCCATGGAACATGGGGGAGGGTTGGAGGTGAGATCAGATGAATAACAGGGATTAGAGGATATGTGGTTGAAAGTACAAAATTGGAAATACTCTTATGGCAATACGACAAAGAAGGGTTACTGGTTTAGGGTGTTGGATGCGGGGGGCATTCGGGACAGGGCATACCTGGAGCAGGCCTCTAGGGAGTGTGTGAGTGGTCATTCTGTCTTAATGTGTTTTATCAGTGGATAGAGACCCACATAATGAGTTGGAAGCAGCTGGAATCACATCCTCGGGAGGACTAATTTTTTCACAAATAGACGGGAGTCTCCCGAGAGTATGGGCGGTTCCTAATAGAGGAGAACAAACCAGTGTGTCAAGACCTCAGTATTGTTGCATGTAACTATGAATCAATCTGGTCATCCAAAGAGTGAAGCCAGGGGGTAGCCATGGGCCCCGAGGGGAAGGGGAGGGAGGAATAGAATATATTGAACAGGGGGTATTTACTGGGCAGTTGAAGTGTTCTACATGATCTTATAATGATGGACACAGGACATGGTAAATATCAAAATTTATAAAAGTGTAAAGTCTAAAATGTAAACCATAATGTAAACCATTACCATATTTAGTAGCTATATTTAATTATTTGTATATCAGTTATAACAAAGGTACCATACACATATAAAACGTATTAATATGGGGGAGAGGAATGGGAGATGATGTTGGGTTTATGAGAGTCTCTTTTACTCTATGTGTGACTTTGCTGTGCCTTAAAACTTCTTTGAAAACAAAATGAAAAATAGTGAGACACTGGGAAATGAGTGGGGGAAGGTGCCATGGTACAGACAGGACACCAGATATTGCAGTGATGAAAGATAAAATGTCAAAAATTTTTAAAAATATTTTTAATATCCCAATCTTTTAATTTAACTTAATTTTTAGCTTTTTAAAAATGTATTTTATTTCTTATATTTAAACTTATCATTATAGTATCATTTTCCTCTTAATTGTATTTGGCTTTTGTAATGGCTTTATTTTTGAAGAAGGGTTACAATTGGGGCAGGGGAGGATCATTGGTGAGGGATGTAAGTGATGAGGGATGCAGGAGAGGAAGTTCACCTGAGCATACATACAAGGTATATAAAAATGTTCAAATGCTCATGAGGCATTGTCACAGTGGGTGGACACTCACCCAATAACCAAGAGAATACTGAATTCCCATCCTGGAAAGCTCTGCCACATTCTCTAAGGGAGCAGCAACAGTCCCCCAAGTGCAGAGGCAGTGAAAGGAGAAGGATGATCCACTGATGGGCCCTCAATTTTGACAACTAGACTTAAGAGCCTTGACTCTTGAAATGGAAACTTAGCCTCTATTGCTATGGGGTGCCTAAGGGTTGCCTCCTGAGAGCTTCCTTGTTGTGCAAATGTGGCCTCTCTCTAAGTCAAATTCAGCATATAAATTCATTACCTTCCCCCCGCCCCCCGCATGGGACATGACTCCCATGGATCAGATTCCCTGCCACTGAGGGATTGCTACCAAGCACCAACTAGCAATGCAACTGGTAATAGACTTTGAATAAAAGGGGGTAAAGGTAAAGGCAAATAAGTGTATATGGCTAATAAACTTCAAAAGAGTCAGGAGGTCATCCCAAAAATAACACTTATACAATTCTCAGCAGAATCTCATAGACTGCCAAAGTGGATTCTACCCCAAAGAGAAGGAATTCCGAGGGCTCTGGAGACACCCAGGTCCTGTGGTCAGGGCAGATAGCTCCAGAGTTTGGTGCCTTGCCAGTGGCCCTACTTTGTAGTTTGTGCTCCTGAAAGAGACAGTTGGACTCAATTATGTCTTCCCTACACAAGGCTCATATGTTCCTTCTATTTAAACCTATACTCTGTGCTGGAGTTTGTAGGTGTACGTCCAGTGACTCAAGTCTTTGGGATTGTCCATGTGCCAGTTGGGCCTGGGACCTCACAGAGTTGCAACACCTACTCTCCAGTTCATTGCACTCGCCCAGGACAACTAAGAAAGACGTGAGGATTGACAACAACCATACCAAGGAAATGAGAGAACCTACAGCTGCAAGCAAGATTCCCATCCATCAGCCATATGGGATCGAAGTTCTCTCTCAATTATAGATGGATTGGACATCATCATCCCTTAATCCTTGGGATTGGGGAAGGAACTATGGACAAGAGTATACTTACTGGTATTCTACAATAGACTTGTGATTCTAGCAATGGAAAAAATTACAGCATTGATATGGAGGCAGTGGCCACTTGAGGTTCTGGGAGCAGGGGGAGGGTAAGACAGGTGTAATGTGGGGGCTTTTCAGAACTTGGTAATCATACTGAATGACATTGTAATAATAGATATGTGCCATTATATATCATCCCATAACCTGCAGAATCGTGTTGGAGAGAGAGTAAACTACAATTTGAACTATGGTCCAAGCTCAGTGGCAACGCCCCAGGATGCATTTATCAATTGCAATGAATGTGTCACACTAATGAAGGATGTTGTTTATGTGGAAGGGTGTGGGAGGTGTGGGGAGCAGGGCATATGGGAATCCCTATATTTTTTATGTAGCGTTTGTGAACCTAAGTATCTTTAAAAAAATAAAAAGTATTAAAAAATGAGGGATAGGCATTTAGCTAATAAGAACAGAAGCAGAATTGCAGCAAAGATACTGGCGTAAGAAGAGCCTGCTTTGTGTAAAGGCTGCTGTTACACATTAGTGAAAATCCTGCCTAGGATTATTCGTGAAACAATTTTTGTATAGGTTGTGTATGGAGAGAATTTTGGCAGCTCTGAAGGGAAATTGAATGTGCTTCTGCTCAGTACAAGTGCTTGTGCTATATAGTTATGTCTCAATTTCAATAGATTGGGAAAATCTATTATGATTGATGTTTCCCTAAATAATATGGTGTCTTCTCTGTGGATTCCTTTTTCAAGAAAGTTTAGAATAAATCAACCCTGGCACTGAGCCATATTTTTAAAAATGGAAGTAGTTGTATCACTTCTGCTTTAAATGTTTAATGCCTTAAATATTAAAAACCCATGTACCTTATCTGATAATAAATTATCTTTCACATGAAAACTATATTTTTCATCTAATATTTAAGTGATATTGATAACTTTTCTTCTCATTTTGATATTAAGAGTGCAAAATATGCCCATGGAAGTTTGCTGATTTGGCCAAAGTTGGCAGTACAGTATTTCAAATCAACCTTTACAGAATCTTGGTTCAATCCATCTGTTCTTTCCCAGTGTTACTGCCTGTACATTTTGAGAATGCAGACAAAATACATCAATCATTTATTTTCTCCCCCCTAATATTTTTTTTATTCATCACTTAAAGTGTTATGAACTTTCTTTAAGTAAAGAATTAAAAAATAATTTGGCCAGAAAGAACATATGGATAGGATATATTATCAAGCTAAATGAATGTAAAAGTGTCTTTTTCTTTCCTGCATAGATAAAATATAATTGGACTAAGAATAATATTTACCTCAAACCTTTTCTCTCAAAACTTGAGGACATTGTTACATTGCGACTAATACTTGATATGATAGAGAAATGGCTTAATGTAGCACAATATTCATTTCTTTCTTAATAATTTGCCCAAATGATATTTATATAATTCCTCTCTAATAGAATTCTGCTATGATTTGTTTCTCAGATTATTTCCTTTCCCTTTCTTTCTCTTTCATTTTGCATTGCTATTAAAATTGTTATTAAACTTCTAGATTCTTTTAAGTTTTCAGTTAACCTTTATGTTTTATATACCTTTATGTTATATCATTGGCCACCACTTATAATTTCTATTCATTCTCATGTAGATACTGTTTATTTCTATTTTATTGATGATAAAAAATATTTTCTTAATCCTCCTTCTGGCTCCCTTAGAAAATCTTTTCTAGAAATCTACTCTTCCCAATATTCACAAATGATGTGTTTTATCCATGCGCTGTGGTGTTATATATTTTAATATAATATATAATTGTTTTGTTATTTTTCTCTTATAAAATATGAAATAAATACATACAAATTAATGCTAAATGAAACATTTTTAAAAACATAACTTCCCCTGGCCTATTTCCTGTCTACTAGGATGGGGAATCAATTCATTTCTCCTATTTATATATCAAGATAAACTGAGGTGTGGAATTTCTTCTCCAACACAGAGTTGTGTACCCTTTCATAAAGTGGAAGTCTCTTGGAAATGGATATATGCTATTAATTTTCTCATCTTGCCTTTCTACATTCTGAATATATATGATGTAATAAACATTATAACAGAAATATAAAAAGCCACCAGGTCTTTTAAATCTTTGTCTTTCCCTATAACATTTTAAGGCAGTGAGAGGACTACTTTTCCTTCAAAATTTAAACCAAATTCCATTGTATGTGGAATTCTTCATTACATTATTTAAGGGGTCATCATTCATGATTTAGTCAAATATTCTATAAGCAAATAAAGCTCAATATATGTTTTTAATTTTCTGAAGACCACTTTTAATATCCTCAATTTTCTACAAAAAATCAAAACTTTCAATGGTATATAAGTATACGTTTCACTTACAAATAATTATTAAAGTTCACATTCAGCCTCACCTATAAGACTATAAGATACAGTCACCTTTCATTTTTCATGTATTTATACTACAAATAGGAACTTATCCAATTTACTCTTACATGAGAAATTTTCACATGACTTATAATTCTCCACCTTACCCTTTCTAACATATATGAGTTGGTTTCAATGATCTGACAACTGGTATAACTTAGTTTTCCAAGTCCACTTTACTTCCACACAAAGTTGTTTAGCATATTGAGCAGCACAAAGCAATTGTGCTTTTCTTTTGAGAATCTTTTAACACCAAACCCTTTTCATGCCCTTTCTCATCTCTGACTTTTCAATATATAAATAAGAATAAAATATATATAATGATGGTATGAAATAACACAAATACTTTATCCTCAGTGAAGGTTGTATGAGATCTAAGTTAAGCAACGATTAATGCCCCCCAAATGTAAAGCTACCCCAGTGATATGCACCCATATGTAGAGAGGGCTTTGCATCTTCCCTCAGCTGAGTAATTTCTTCAGGAAAATAATGCAATGACATATGACCCAAACAAGAGGACAAATGCTATTAAAACAACCATTCCTGAGTTGGCAACCACAAGGATACCAGTGATATAGGTTTCAGCACAGGAAAACGTCATTGAAGGGAAAATTGCACAATAGTAGTGATTCATTTCACTGGAGCCACAGAAGAGAAGTCAAATTATGATAGAAAACTGGAAGGAGGAATGGACAGTCCTGCTAGCCCAAGCAGCTATCACTAGGAGGCTTCATTTTGTCCTGTTCCTGGTAATCACGTAGCAGAGAGTTTGCAGGTGGCAACACAAAAATCAAATGGCTTTTTCTCCATTAGCAGGTAAATAATCAGTTTGAAAGTAACACAGTGGTTAGGAAATGTCCATAAAGGATAAATGGCTGAGGAAAAGTACATTGGTTGTTGAAAAGACCAGGAAGTTTCCCACCAAAAGGGCAACATAAAAAAATAAGGAAAGCACAAAGCAAATCATGCTTATGTCACAGTCCCATGACAATGAATTCTGATATGTTCCTCCGATGTTCTATATTTTTAATTTATTATATGCTATGCAAAAATAGTTAAGTATCTGAAAATAAAAACAACACATGAACAGGTGTATGGATGAAAACAGTTATAGTATGATCACAATTATTTAAAAAGTGTCAACACATCGTGGAAGTGAGTGTATAATTAATAGTTATTAAATTTATTCTTAGGAATCACAGTTAAATTCCCTAATTTTAATGTTTTAAAATATTCTGTTATACTGATGACACTATATATGCATTTTATTCAGATTTGAAAATATTATGATTTAAGTATTACTATTTCCAAAATGGAAAATGCCATATGACTGTTATTTATAATATTTAAGTAGTAATGCACATTTATTAAGCTCAGAGCAGGAATTTATTTTCATTGATAATTTCCAATCGTGCTCTTTATTCATAGTGGAGTTTTCATTTATATCTTTTCCCCTTCTCCAGCATAATATGGATCATTTCTCTTGAATTTTCTGTATGCATATGATCAAGAACTGCAATTGCATTTTTAAAATTTTACCTAAATGGTAAGCTGCTTTTTTTGCAGAGTGGGTAACATTCCTTGAATTTGAGGAAAGGAAGGTGGCTGTATATTGGGTTTGGGATACCAATCTTACTGTGTTACAAGACATCAAATAGTTTTAATACATTCAGCAGAAAGAAGAATTTTTGCCACAGTATGACATTTTGAAAAATAATTTAAAGAGTTATTTATCTCTCCTAATTGCATTTTGGTGTTAGGTTGTATTTAAGGTAAACTTGACAGTCATTAAATTAATGGTGCACATAGTAAAGGAAAAAAAAAAGACTAATTGAAATGCACAAGTAGTTTGAGTTCTGCACAATTTATGTATTACACTAGAATAAATTACTGGCACCAAAGTTAATAAAATGATTTTATACTACGTAATCATAGACAAATATTGTGGTCAGGAAGTAAATAGCTCTTATCTGTTAAATGACTTATTCCTATATTTGGTTATATTATTTTTTTTATGATCAGGACAGGACTTCCACAAAGGAAATGGAAATATCTACTACAAAAGAGTTCCTCTTCTGAGTGCTGTTTCCCCACCAGTTAGGAATTAGTTAGGCTCATAGTGGGTTTTCCACCTTACTCCTAGATTAGCCATATCAGCTATATTTTGGCCCAATAGACATTTTAATACAGAATTTTTTGAAACAAATCTTTTCGTAAATTAAAGTATATCATTTTCCACATTTTGGACCCAAATTTCTGATAATAATTGAAGTAATATTAGGTGGTAAAAAGACATGACTTTAAAACACCTGGTTTCATATATTGAAAGGGAGTCATTCCGTTTTCCATTTTAGCTCAGTATCTTTGACTACATTAGAAAAGGAAAGCCTTAATTTGGTCACATTATTTCTGCAATATCCTAGGAATTTCTATTCTCCATTTTCAGCATAAAGACAACAGGTCTTATCCTTTAAATTGTCTACAAGTTATAGTACCTCAACAAAATTTAATAACTTTTTATCATTTCTTTAAATTTATTTAAAATTAGAATTGAAAATGATAACTTCATTTATGAAAATTATATATTGCTTTCTCTTTATATACATACATTGAAACAGAGGTGAATTTTAAAAATAATTACTACTAACAGAATCTAGTTGACAGAATGACTTAAGAATTGAGAAAAGAGATAAAATAAAATGGAGTTACTGTGGTTAAGGGATTTAAAATGGAATCTGTCGGCCATTCAGGAAGTTCCTATTTTCCACATTTCAGCAAGCTATCGCAATCTGACAAGGATGCAAACCGCAAAACAACAATGTTTCTGAAGACATCTGGATGCCATGAACAACTACAAGATAAAGAAATCAGGAAACTATTTAAGCTGAAGAACATTTGGAAAGCTCCAAATATCCACCAATCATAATCCCTTTACACGCAATTTACATAATCTTCTTTTTCTTTAAAAATCCTTGCCTGGAAGTCCCGTGATGGGACACAATTTGGGTTGTTACCCGAATTGCAGTTAGAGCCCCAATAAATGCTTGTTCCTGATCTTAGAAGGAAAGCTTTCAGTCTTTCACAATTAAGTAGGATGTTGGCTGTGGGCTTTTCATATGCCCTTTATTATGTTGAGGAACTTTTCTTCTATTGCTAATGTTGTAAGCGTTTTCCTCTTGAAGGGGTGCTGGCTTTTGTCAAATGCCTTTTCTTCCTCAGTTGAGGTTATCATGTGCTTTTTTCCTTCATTTTGATCATGTGGTTTATTACATTAATTCACTATCCTAGCTTGAACAACATTTGCACGCCTGGGATAAATCCCACCTGATCATGGTATTTTAAGTCTTTCAATGTGCCATTGAATTCAGTTTGCTAGCATTTTGTTGAGGATTTTTCCATCTATATTCATAAGAGATATAGGTCTGTAATTTTCTTTTCTTGTAACTTTATTTGGCTTTGGTTTGTGAGTGATATGGGCCTCATAGAATGAGTTAGGGAATACTCCCTCCTCTTCAATTTTTAGAAGAGTTTGAGCAGAATTGGATTTAATTGGAATGTTTGCTAAAATCCCCCTGTGAAGCCTTCTGGTCCTTGACTTAACTTTGTTGGGAGGTTTTTGATTACTGATTCAATGTCTTTATTAGCAATTGGTCATTGAGATCTTATATTTCTTCTTGACTCAATATAGGTGGTTTGTGTGTTTCTAAGAATTTGTCCATTATATAATTTACATATAATTATTATAAATTTATATATGTGATTTATTATATAATTTATTTATATGTAATTATATATTAATAAATTATATAATTACTTATGATTATATAGTTATTTATTGGTGTTCAGTTGTTCATAGTATTCTCTTATAGTCCTTTTCATTTCAGCAAGGTTCATAGTAATGTCCCATTTCTAATTATTTGTATGCTCTCTTTTTCTTTGTCAGCCTAGGAAAAGAATTGTCAATTGCATTAATCTTTTCAAAGAACTAAATTTTGATTTTGTTGATTCTCCCTATTGTTTTTTGTTCTCTATTTCATTTATTTATGGTTTTATATTTGTTACTTCCTTCCTTCAGTTCTCTTCGTGTTTAATTGATGTTCTTTTTATATTTTTTCCAGTTTTGAAGTTAGTTCTGTGATTTGAAGTTTTTCTTCATTTTTAATGTAAGCATTTAGAGCTATAAATTTGTCTCCCAGCTCTGGACTTGCTGTGACCCATATGTTTTGGTATGTTGTATTTTCATTTTCATTCACCTCAAGATATTTCCTAGTTTCCCTTGTGATTTCCTCTTTAACCCCTTGATTATTTAAGTGTATATTGTTTAACTTCCACATATTTGTGAACTTTCCAATTTTTCCTTCTATTATGATTTTTAGTTTCATTCTGTTGTGCTCAAAGAAGATACATTTTATGATTTCAATTTTTTTTTTTTTTTTTTTTACTGAGACTTGATTTGTGACCTGGCATATGATCTAGCCAGGAGAATGATTTCTGTGCACTTGAGAAGAATGTATATTCTCTTGTTGTTTGGTGTAGGTTTCTGTAAATGTTTGTTAGGTCCAGTTGGTTTAGAGTATTGTCCAAGTCTTGCACTATCTTATTGACTTTCTGACTAGATGTTCTATCCATTATTGAGGCTGATATATTAAAGTCTCAAATAATAATGTAGAATAATCAGTTTTTCCCTTCAAATCTGTCAACATTTGCTTCATATATTTTGGGTCTCTACTATGAGGTGCTTATACATTTATAATTGTTCCATCTTCTTGTTGGACTGACCCCTTTATCCGTATAAAATGTCCTTTATCACTTGTAACTGTTTTTTTTTTAAAGCCTAGTTTGTTTATATTAGCATAGCTACCGCAGCTACTTCTTGCTTACTACTTGCATGGTATATGTATTTTTTCCTATCCTTTCACTTTCAACATACTGGTATCTTTGAATTTAAGGTGAGTATCTTGTAGACAGCATATAGTTGGTTGCTTTTATTCATTCATTTTTAATTTACATTTAAATTTGCTACTGATAATTCAGGATTTTTTCTGCTATTTTATCATTTAGCCTTTGTATGTCTTATACCTTGTTTTGGTCCCTAAGTCTTCCATTAATACCTACTTTTATATTTATTTGATTTTTGTATTAGACCAAATTGAGTGACTTCACTTTTCTATTTGGATATACTTTTCATATATTTTCCTTTTGGCAATAATAGGGTTAAAATGTGACGTCCTGAATACATAATAATATTTGATTTGATACCAACTTGACTTCAATAGCATACACTTATACTTGTCCTATACCTCTAAATCCCCCCACCTTTTTTCCTACTCATTATCACTTATAACTTTTTACATTTTATGTCCAAAAGCATAGATTTATCATTACTTTTCATACATTTGCATTTTTGCACCTGTAGGAAGAAGTGAAGTTACATACCAGAAAATACAATACATAATTACTGATATTTACAATTACCCTTTTAGTTACACTGTCTAGTGTCCTCTCTTTTCAGTCTAAAGAACTCCCTTTAGCTTTGCTTGTAGGGAAGGTCTAGTAGAGATGGACTCCCTCAGCTTTTGTTTATCTGGGAATGATTTAATCTCATATGCATTTTAAAAGAAAATTTCACTGAATATAAAATTATTGCTTGATAGTTGTTTTCATCCAGGACGTATTTTAACATACTGTCTTCTTGCCTCTATCATTTCTGATGAGAAATTATCCCTCAATCTAACTAGGACTCTCTTGTAAACAGCATGTTGCTTTTCTCTTGCAACTTTCAAAACTCTCTTTTTTTCTTTGCATTAGATAGTGTGATCACTATATAACAGGATATATATTTCTTCATGTTTATCCTGTTTGGTGTTCTCTGAGCTTCTTGGATGTGCACATTTATGCCTTTCACTAAGTTTGGGAAATTCTCTGTCATTATTTCCTTGACTATTGTGTCTCTTTCTCTCTTTTTTCTCCTTTTAGGAGTCCCATAGTATATATATATATGTGTGTGTGTGAGTGTGTATGCTAGATGGTGTACAATAGCTGCCCTAGTCTATTTTTGCTGTTAATATTTCTTTTTTCTTTCTGCACCTCAGTGTGACTCATTTTAAATATTTTCTCTTCAAGTTCACTTATTCTTTCCTCTGCCATCAACAATCTGCTCTTGAGCCCTCCTGGGTATTTTTCATTTCAATTATTGTGGTCCTCAACTCCAGTCATGCTGTTAGGTTTCTTTTAAAATTTTCTATCTCTTTACTAATTCTGTCATACGTTTCATTCACTGTGTTTCTGAAATCTTTAGTTCTGTCTCTTGAATGTCTTTGAACTACTTGAACATTTTTAAGATCACATTTTTAAAGGCTTTGTTTTGTATATCCACATTCTTTTCTTTTTCTTTTTTTTTTTTTTTTTTTTCTGTATTTTTACTGTAATTTTTAACTTTTTCCTTTGGATGTGCCATCATTTCCTGTTTGTTTGTCTCGCACTCTTTTATTGCACATTGTACAGTTTAATATTCTAAAATGTTAACTCTAAGATTTATTCCTGAGATGTTAGTTTCTTGATTTTGTAATCACCTGGTGATAAACAGAGATTTTTCTTGAGCTTCATCCCTCCTATCAAGAAGGTCAGTCCAAGTTGAATACAATGTTCAGGGACCTCCATTTCTTTTCTAGGTCTGTGGTTTGTCCTGGGCTTGTTCCTGTTATTGGTTTGTAGTTCTCTCCTTTACAGAAGTTTGAATAAACCTTCGGTTTCCCAAGATAAAACTCTCCCTTTCCTGGGCATTTAAGGGAAGCAGGCCTTTGCCCCAGCTGTTTACCTCTATATTTTCCTATGTGCCTTTCATTGTCTCAAGCTGCTTTTGCCTGGAAGGCAAATTCTGGGAAGGGGGACACAACAGAAAGAAGTTTTCCAAGTCAGTCTTTCCTGGCTGAAACAGGGTTAGGGACCCACAAAAAGGGCAAAGACTGGCTCCAAAGTGCCCTGTGGAGGGGATCAGGAAAACTCCATGAACGTCCTTCCATGACTCACCAAAGCCGAGCTTTCTTGACCTGCCCAGCAATTGCAGCCAGTCAACTGTCTACCACAGCCTTGAGGAATCATAGTCTCTTTAAGCCTCTGCTGCAGCTTTTGCCTGGGGAAGGTTGGAATAATGGCTCCCATCAAAGCTGGGCATCCAGCAATCTGAAGTCAATAATCAAAAAGCTGTGATCAGCAAATGGTGTGCCCACTACTTGTCTCTGAGAAGAGGAATTTTATGTCATTTTCCATCAACTTTGTACAACTGGATTCCCCTAGATCAGTGAGGGCTATCACTAAATAATCACATTTTTCACATTTGAAATAAAAATGTACTTTAATATAAAATTAACTTACCTGATTCTGATAAATGTTGGTAATTTTAGAAAGATGATCTTTTGAAAAGTGGGAATTTCTCCAAGTTTTGAGGCACTGCCAATCTGGAAATTTGTTTTTAAGAAAATTTCCACTTGTTCATGTTAGGCATAGGAAACGTAAAAAATGTTTTTACTCTTTCCTAAATTGTGATATGCCACATTTTAATCTACTGCCTTAAATTAACATAATAAATGCTAAATCAAAGATAATAAGGTTGATTACCTGCACATCAATTCTGCATGGTATTCCACTTAGTGTTTTTGCTCACAAAATGTCCAAGTCACAGAATTACCCCTCACTTACAAAGTCTGCTAATCTATCAATAGCATTTAAAACTTATATTAAAGGTAAGAATGTAGACTAGATATTCAAACAAATCTAGATCAATTTTCTGAAAATATCTTCAAGATTTCTTTCCATGTGTTTCTGGAGAAAAATTCTAGAAGAAGAGGGAATTCCCCTGATACTACATTAGGTTTACAGAGAAGCATGTCTTTATTCTGCAAGAGAGTGGTCTAGGATTTTATGCTTATACAACTTCCTGACACCTGCTCATCTCCCAAAATAAAAAATGTCTGAAAAAGAACATGTACATATGTGACCTAGGAGTCAAATCTTTTAGACCTCCACCTGAAAGTAATTTGCACTGGGGAAGCCAAATTAAAGTAGGATTAGAAAATGCAAAGTTTTATGAGTTATAAAGAAAGCTATAAGAATTGATTCCCAGTAGCATTTCTTAAAATATCCTTGCCAAATAAAACTAACCAGTTGTCCACATTTATATTTCTAAATCTCCCTGGGCTGTAAATTTAATTTCCACTTTTGCATTAGCCAGACTGTGGACATGTGTCTCCAAAGATCAGCATTGTGATTCCAACCCAGAGAAGTTCAAGAAATTCTGCCAACACTGGCTAATCTCATCTTCTGAAGAGCAAGAGGGAGATTTGTGTAGACCTAAAGGACCACTGGGTGAAAGCTAGAGGAGGACTTCATCTGGGAAGGGGAAGGACAAAGAAAATCAGAAGAGATTCTGAACAATTATTAACAAAAACAAATATATTCATAGGGTCAGTGAACAATTAAGTCAACTTAATTAAGTTAACAGGTGCACTGTTATTCTCCTGTATCTTTAGCCACATCCAACACCACTGAATTGTCATTGCTGAACATGTGGACTATTGGTAGAGTATAAAAGGCCCCATGCTTTTGGCTGAAAAGGTATTAAAGAGTTAAAGGAAGTCAGGAACCAAAAAATAAATAAGCAAACAAACCAACAACAACAACAAACAACAACACAGACTTCGATTCTTATTATTATCTTACTACTTTCCTGAGTAATTGCAGAGATTACAAGTTGAATACAGTGAGAACCATACACACTAAAATTTCCATTGATCTCACCTTAATGAATGAGAAATCTATACATCACATATAGTCATGTAAGACTTGGCATCAATGTATTATGACATTTCATCTGGGTCAGAACACTTAACATTAGGAAAATGAAAATGATAATATTTGAAACATTTTTGGAAAACATATTTTTATCACTCACGGCAATAATCACTTTAAGTGCATTATCTGTTAATTCTTTAAAATGGTATTTTCATGGAAATTATTTTCCTTGTTATACAAGTAAAAATATTAAAAATTTCTAGTGATTAAATTACTACCCAAAGTTCACAGAGCTTGCTAAATATTATAACACTATTTTGTCATCTTTTTTATATGTGTAGAAGTAAAATGTATAACAACAATAAATAGAGTAGAGAGAAATGGAAGTATACAATTGCATGTTTATTATATTATCCGTGAAGTACTATGCTATCACTTGAAGTTATTAAGTTGAAGTTGTACACTGTAAGCACTAAAGCAACCACTACAATAACAAAACAAAGAGTTATAAATAATAACTTTTTTTATAAAAACAAAAAGTCATTTAAGAAAATAAGACAGAATCATAAAAATACGTAATTAATCCAAGAGAATGCAGACAAGGATGAAAAAAGAAAAATAGGTGAGATGCATAAAAAACAAATAGCAAGATGATGGCCTTAAGCCCAACCATTTAAAAAATTATGTTAAATGAAAATAGTCTTTACAATTCAATTAAAAGGAAGAAAATGTCAGAAAGTGTGAAATAAGCTGTATGCTGCATACAGAACATATATGTTAAAAACAAAAATAACGCTTAGAAATGAAAGAATGGGTAAAGATATGTAATGCCAACACCAGTAAAAAGAAAGCTGCAGGTGCTACTTTAATAACCAACAATGAAAATTTCAGAGAAAGAATATTTTCAAGGATAAATAACTTCATTCCAAAATGATAATGGGGACAATTATTCAAAGGTCATAACAACCCTAAATCTTTATGACCCTAATTACAGAGCTTGAAATATAAAACAACTTAGAGAATATCAGGAATAAATAGACAAATCTACAATTATAAGTGGAGATTTTGTTTAACATATCCCAATAATTAATAAAATAAATAGACAGAAAATCATCAAGGAGACAATGCCTTGACTTAATTGACATTTATAAAGTATTTCACAGTTTTGTCAAGGGCACTCAGAACATGACCAAGATAGGCTATATTCTGGGATAGAAAACAAGTCTCAACAAATTTACAAAGATTCAAATCTTTCTGGCGATGGTGGAATTAAATTAGGAATATCAAAAAGAAACCTAGAAAATCCTCAAATATCTGGAAATTATATAACAGATTTCTAACTAACCTCATCAGTCAAAGAAGAAATCAAAAAGGAAATTTAAAAGTATTTTGATATTTTGAAATAAATGAGGACGAAAACACAACATATCAGAGTTTCTGGGATGCAGGTAATACAGTATTTAGAAATTTATAGCACTAAACATATATTAGAAAACAAAAAACATTTCAAATAAACAGCCTAAGCTTTTTCCTAAAGGAAATGGGGAAAAAAGAGAGACAGAGATATCTAACCAGAGTGAGAAGAAGAAAGAAAATAATAAAGAACAAAGTAGAATTCAATGAAATAAAAAAGAGAAAAACAGTAGGAAAAAAAATCAATGAAACCAAAAATTGGTATTTAATAAATTCTTTACATTTAGTAAAAATCTAGCCTGATTGATCAATAATAAAATTAGGATGACACAAATTACCAAGATTAAGAATGAGAAAGCTGGGAAGCAGCTGTGGCTCAATCAGTAGGGCTCCCGTTTACCATATGGGAGGCCCTGGGTTTGGTTCCCGGGGCCTCCTGGTGAAGGCAAGCCTGCCTGCACGGCGTGGTTAGCTGACCCAGCGAGCACAAGCAGCAAGGGGGGGATAAATGAATAAATAAATAAAATCTTTAAAAAAAAAAAAAAAAAAAAAAAGAATGAGAAAGCTGACATCAATACAAATACTACTAATAATGGTATACTATAAAAAACTTTATGCTTATAAATTAAACAATAGATGAAATGGTTAAATGAACAAAATATTTGAATGGATGCATTACCAAAGGAGATATCTGTATGCCAAATAAGCACATGAAAAGTTTCTTATCATTAGACATTTTGAGAATGCAAACTAAAGACACAATGACATACCACTTCACACCTTTTAGAATAGCTAAAATTAGTGGTTGACATAAGAAAGATAGGTGAGCTTGGGTGGCAGCCAGAGCTATCATACTCTTTGAAGGGAATGTAAATAAGTAAAACCATTTTGGTAAAACCATTGAGCCTTGAACCTCTGCAAGCTCTCAAACATAAACATTAAAGTCACAAATGTTTCCTGTGTAAGAACAGTGGACTTTGAGAAAAGAAATCATAATGCTTTCTCTAATAAGCTATTTGCTCACGTTAGGAACTTGTAGTCATCTGCTCGTAGGTTCCCCATCTGTAAAATGCTAGAAATGAAAGCATCATTTCCCTGTCACTGTCTGCCTTGCTTTGCCTTTTAGAATATCCCATCAAACACTACATGAGCAACTCCTGAAATTTAGAGCTGTCTTACTCTCAAAACAAATAAGCCTATAAAATTCAGAAAGTACACCTGTATTTTAATTTTTGACTGTTTCAAAACCTGTTATCTATACAATGTAATAAAAAATAAAATCAGCATATATCACACATTCAGGCAGGATATGGGAAAGGAGGAGAAATAATTCCTACACAGTTTCTCCAGCTTCTGCTTCAATTGCTTTGAGTCCATAACTGCTTTTCTTCTCAATATTTTCTCTCTTTTCTCATTGAAATGCTGGTCATTCTCCACTGCTCAGATTATTATTCATCTTCAGAAGTTTGCATTTCCCTCCCAAATAATTGTATTAATAATATTCACATTTCTAATTCTTCGTACCATTTGTAGAAGAAAATTTTGTACAATTATAGGTACAATTGTTCCCTATCTGTTGCAACCCAGCTCCTCAAGGGTATAGTTCTGGGCAGTGGCAAGACCAAAGGACATACTCAGCACACAATCAGACATGTGCTTTATTAATTGGGACTTACAGACAACAGAGGGTCTTCAGCAGTGGCAGGCTGAAAAATGAAAGTAACGCTCCACAAAGAGGCAGGAAAATGAGGGGCAATATACAGGGTCTAAGAACAAAGATATTTCATGACAGAGTTACATAAATGGGGTCTGTGATATTATTGTAAGAAGGAATTGTACAGCCTGAAGAACATTGCAATCTACTATACCATCTGTATTGTTTCCTTGTAAGAAGGTTTGTTACATTTTAACTTGTATTCCGGGGCATGCAGGCAGCTGCATACTGCGGGCTGAGTTTCCCTTAGGAAGGGGACTTACTGGGCTCCCACAATCTACCTTTATGCAGCAGCTTGCTTTGCCCATAGGACACACTCTGCATTCACATTTCACAACAGTACAGCCTACAACAGAGTATTAAGAATCCTCCACCAAAAGTTGGTAGACTTACAAAGACATGTTGCTAGGGCCAAGAAAGGGAATTAAACTAATTAGACAGAGTATCAATAGCTAGACATTAAGAGAGTGATTGGGAATATATACATAACAGTGAGCATTATTCAATGAGAAGGTCTTGTTCCAAACTTGTTGCTGGGTTGTAATCTGCCATGCCAGCAAGGTGTCTCACGCTGGCAATTTTGCAAGAGTTATGGTCCAAGGCAGATTGTGCTGGTCTAACAATAAACAAGCAACATTTCCATTAGTAGATAACAAAGTACCAGGTAGCGGAGTCCTATGAGGAAGCTTTGTAATACCATACATTTTCCCTTCTAAATTTTCTGAGTTTTCTATGGTGACATCAAAAACTAGTTTAGGCATAAGGAGAGTCCACATAGACACACATAGGGCCTCAGTTATTTGCTGTCCTGATTGGTTGCCTCTTTCAACTTCACCAGTAAGCTTTTAGGGAATCAATGGGGAGTCCTTTCTATTTGGAGTTATTCAGGACTTCTTTTGAGCCAGGACTTTCAAACTGGACCTTGTGACTAGAGTCTTTGGCAGGCTTTATTCTGACCAGCCACCTTCCCTGTTTCCTATACTACCCTGCCTCAACTTTCCCCTCAGAGAGTTTCACCATTATTCTTAAGGGGGAGGTGAAGGGCAATGATCATTCTTCTATATCTGCTTCCTGCTGGTTAGGGGCAGTAGTTTCTGCATGACTGATGGTGAAACTCTGCTATTCTACTGAGGTTGAAGGAAGGTAGGTATGGCACCTTGGTTGGATCTGGATGAAATCTTTTCATGACTAATATCTCATTCTGGAAAGTGTGGTTTCTGGAAGAAATAAACAGAAATGAATTAAGTTTACCAAGACTTTTAGCATGTTCAATATCCTTCTGCATGTGATCTAAAATAGAAGAGATATTATTATATTCATCAGGTATATAGATACAGCACTTTATACTAATCAGTGCACTAATTAATGCACAAGTTCCTTTTTGAGCTTCAGTTAATAGACCTAAGCTCCAGGTTTGCAATGCCATACATGTTTTCTATCCATGGGAGCAGGCTATAATGTCAATTGTGTTTGTTTAAATTTTACTCACATTACTTTGATAATTATTGATCCACTTACACAGACAGCATGCTGCAACACTATTGGCCCTTGGAGGGAAGCTCCAGTGTTCCACTGGCCTGGTGCACAGCACCCTTTGGCACTAAGAAACAGCCAGTCTGGAGGGAATGTCTATTCTAAATCTGTATATATCAAGCCACTGCAGGCTGCGATAGGAGTCCAAAAGAGCAACATACTTTCCATCCACTTCAGGAGCATGTCCAGATGTTTAGTAGATATTTTTATTGTTTTAGGAGTCTTAGTGACCAACCTAACCAATAACTCAAACAGAGAGGTACTATGCAGGGTACTGGAGGTCTGGTTTGAATGCACAAGAGCGTTTGACGATACTGAAGTTTGTCGTTTTTAATTTCCACATACCTTTTAAATACTTTCAGTACAGTTAATAATATAATAAAGGAACTTAAATATTTTTACTACTTGACTTTTTACTTTTAAACTTTTACCATAATCATGTTAATTAGCAGGTATTTTACATTAGCAGAGTAAAAAAAAGCACTCTTTGCATTATTTTATAAAAACCTAAGATTCCTAAGGAATTAAGATTACTTTCATTTACCACCACTTTAATATGCAGATTGGGGTAGCCTTTGACAGGTTTTCCTGTTACAAAATTAATTTTTGTTATCATTAATATCAGTTTAGGTTTTCAATTAATAATGGCTTTCTGGAATCAGTCATTTAAATATTTCAGTTTAAAAACTGCTTTTGCAAACTTTCTATAAATTACTTTTACCTTTAAATAAGCTTATTAAATTACAATTAGTAACCAATAAAATTTATTTTTATCCATTTAAATTTTATTTTACATGCCTTATTCTTTTCTGTGAAAACTACTTATTTCACTTTAGGACAGATCTATATTTCATTAAACACAAACTTACAACTTTCATTATCTTAAAGATTTAATACACATAATGCTAATTTATTTTATTAGTATCCTATAAACTTAGGGAGATTACACCCAAGCCAAATAAAATTGGAACATTATAGATTATGCAAGAAATGTTGTTTTCTTTTTCTTCCTTTCTCTATAGGATGCTAAAATTTCCTTTTTTTTTCAAAATAAAATTTTAAAATTGTGAATAACTTCAAAAGCATGCTGACTACTAGGTTCCAGAATACATTATAATTGTTTAATTTGTTTTAGTCATAATTTAGAAGAAACCTCTTTCCATAGTTTTCAAAGAATTTTAGTTTTTACTTGCTGAAATTTGGTAATTGATTAATTACCCTCATTTTAAGGGTGTTAAAAGGTTTCAATTGGGAAATTACAGCATAAACTATGATTTTTAATATCCCAGCCTACATTTCTCTATTTTGTTACACCTAGCTCTTTTACCATTCTTCCTTTTTTTCCATTTCTGAGGAGGAGTATTAGATGTTCCCCCTCACTAGGTTTGCTATAATTAACAATCTGTAACTCAATTCCTCCTGACTGCTTTAAGGAAGGACAATCCCCACCCCCACCCTGAAGCCTATGTGTCTGAAAGCATGGCACTTCCCCAAAGGTTAAAGAAAGAGATCACGTGGAGATGGGAATAAAGTGAGATAGAGAGCTTCAGCCTCCAGACCAAGGCCCCAGAAGGCCCCCCAGCACTCCAAGGACACATAACTCCCTAGCTCATTATCCTCTCGCTGTGCACGGGAAAATTTTCACTTCTAGGGCTTCCTATTGGCCCCTACACCTTACTCAAACCCTTGACCCCTCCCACCAACTATCATTTTCCTGCCTAGGAATGTACTGTATAAATTCAAATCCCTCCTTTCCAGGGGCAGGCTGAAGTTTGTTCTTCAGACCTCTTCTGTTGGGAAAGCTTCCCAATAAACCTTCTACCTGCAATCATCAGTCTCCATGTCCCAGTGAGCGCCGTTTTTCCCAAGGAGTCTATAGGGTCCCATGCCTTAGGGTTCCACCCAGGAGTGGTAATATTCTCTGGACCTGGACTCTAGGCAACCTGCAGCCCTAGGTCTAGCATATCAGTAAGTCAGGGATTCTAACTGCTTATTAACTTGGCACAGGCAATCAGTTAAAGAATCTTTCGTTTTTTCCTGTGCCAGGGGCCTGTCCCTTTTTAACTTTTCTGAGCATTGCAAAGAGGTCTTTGCCACCCCTTCTCCCTCGGTCACCATCTACAAAGCTCCTAACATGAGCCATGCTATAGCCCTTGCTATCTGGCAATTTCCCTTTTTCTTATTTAAATACAACTGCTTTGCTACCTGCTGTAGCATTGCCAGTATACAAGACAGAGTTTTTTTGGTGTCCCTGTACACTCTTGGAAGTCTGCACTCAACCTGGAGTTGCGCTCATGCCTGCTACTGCTGGTGGTCCAACAGTCTCTTGGCTGGTGATTCGCTAATTGTTGCAACCCAGCTCCTGAAGGGCACAGGTCAGGGTGGTGGCAAGACCAAAAGACACACTTGGCACACAATCAGACATGTGCTTTATGTAGTGGGACTTACGAACAGGAGAGGGTCTTCAGCGGTGGCAGGCTGAAGAATGAAAGTAGCACTCCTCAAAGAGGTGGCAAGGTGAGGGACAATATACAGGGTCTCAGAACAAAGACATTTCATAAAAGAGTTACATAAATGGAGTCTGGAAATGTTATTGTAGGAAGGAATTGTACAGCCAGGAGAACATTACAGTCTAAGATACCATCAGTATTGATTCCCTGTGAGAAGGTTTGTTACATTTTAACTTATGTTCTGGAGCATGCAGGTGGCTGAGTACTGTGGGCTTAGTTTCCCGTAGGGAGGGGACTTCCTGGACCCCCATACCTGCCACTCATCAAGTGTTACAAATAATGGAAGGTAATAGACTGAAAGCAAAGGTTTGAAGTCAAGTAGAATAATTTGCATGTACAAATGAGTCAAATCATGATCTGTATTTGCAGCACTAATAGTATTCCCAGAGTTGTCTAAGCTCACATGATCAACTAAAACACTGAGTGAATTAAAAATTCTATAACTACATTTCCTTTATCTGAGGGCTTTGAATATACCTTCCATATTGTTTGGACTGCCTTCCCAAATAATCAACTCCTAGGTGAATTTTGTTTAGATTAATTTATCAGACCCAATGCAAAGCCAGGACAGAATCTGATAACATTGAGCACGTAAAGCACCAATAACCCAATGTGATTTAGGCATTTTAGTCATTAGACATTCCCCTGGGCCACAATGACTGCATTTTCTGGCTATGCAAAGAGTTTTTTTAATAAAAACAAATATGTAGGGCTCTACAAAGTCTATGAAGGCCTTTGCTTTTCCATATTCTGTTTGAGAAGAAAAGATCACCCTTGATCCTTATTTTAGATAATGCTCTTCATCTCTCCTCAAAAAAAATGCCTTTATTGTTTTCTCTGGGAGCTTTAAATTTTTTTTTATTTCCAAGTATCATTTAGGCCAATTGTCTGAAAAATTATAAACTTAAAACATATTCTTATTCTATATGGGGTTTGTAAATTCCCATTAGAATTATTTGGAGAAAAAAAGTCAGAGTGGAACATATTTCAAACATATTTTATTGTTTCCCCAATTCCTTTTCATTTCCATACATCCCTCCTTTCTTCTTTTATTTATTCACAGCTGCATTCAACCTTAAAGCTGACTTCCCATGTGCTGTGTTTGCAGAATAAATTACAAATTTGTATCATGCACTTACTGTACTCCATAGACAAAGTGTTCTCATTTATTGGTCACAGCAACCCAATGAGAAAGGAAAATAGCTTATTCCAGTGGAAGGGAAGGAAGAAAATCAGAAAGGGCCATAATGTGGGCTTTGGAGATGAAGACAGTGCTCTACTTCTTGATTCACATGAAGGTTATAGGGGTATCTCCAAAGTATTTTTCTTTCACTTTTCTACATGTATTATATTTATTAATTTAAAGGGGTGAAAAAATAGCTATACAGAATTCTAAAGCCATAATCCAAAGCCCTAAAGCTACCCAGGATGTGAGATTTGATTTGCCTCCAAAGACCAAAAATTAAAGCAATTCTAGGTATTTTTTTCTAATCTAAACTTTCAACTCCAAAAACCAATTTTTCAGAGATTGTTATACTTTCCTTTTAAATTCCTCTTCCAGTCTAGAATGTGCTTTCACATTTGTTCCTCCTCTTAACAGAGAAGAATTTCCTCCTCGGATCCCTTCCTGGCTTTCCTTCTATGTCCTTGCAGGTATCACTGAGCTCTGGCTTGTCGCCCCTGCCTCTGGATCATTTTAGCCTTAGCTCCTCATCCAGGAACAATATTTTCTCCCATGGATTCTCCTCTCCCCAAGGTGGAAAATTTCCCAAAATATTTTTTCACCCTGGCTTCTAAAAAATATCAATTTATAAAATACATATTAAAATGAACTATCCCTCCCTGAAGCTGTAAACATATTCATGGATATAATATCTACACACATTGATAAAACAAAATTGGATATATGGACTTATTCAAACTACATTTTTAGTCATCTTTGTGTCCTGAAATCTTGAAAAAGAAAAGCAAAGAAGAAAAAAAGCAATTGTCGTCCTCTTATCAGTGATAAAATTATATTTTATAACATTTTAATCTGGTCTCTATATATTTGAACAATGTATGTATTTTATAACTTTATGGCATGAATCTCTCAATTTTACCAATTTTATACTTTCCTTTGTGCATTAAATTAATGGAAATTATCTTGCCCTCCCTAGCATAAATTTCTTTAGTGATTTGATACAAAATTTAATGAAAAATGCTCTGTCAATACTAAATTGCCATCAATGACAAATATAATTATACAATAAACATTCCTGTTTTCTTGTTCATACCATCAGTTAAAAGGGAATCACTTTAGCTGGATTGGTTTCATTAAGAAAATCTCTCAATATGTGTAGTAGAATTTGAGGAGTCAATGTAAATATAAATAGGTTACATAAACATGAATCAATATTTGTCCACAAGAAATTTCAAGTTTTATCTCATATTTAAGAGATATTAATAATTTTTCTTCTCAGTTTATATTAGCAATTGAAAAATATAAGACGCAGAAACGTATTTATTTGTCAGAGTCATACAATAAACAAACAGTAGAGTGGAATTCAAATCAAGGTTTACTGATTCTTGCTTTGATGCTCATTTTTTCCCCCCAGTGTGGCCTCTGATCATGCAAATAAAATACAACAATCATTTATATTCTTAATTCCCCCTATGTTTTTCTTTTTAATTTTAATCCATAGGTAGAAAATATTATGATGCCAGCAAATGTGAAGGTGTCTTTACCTCCCTGCATAACTGAAAGGCAATTAGACTTGGAATAACATTTACATTCACAATATTTTTCTCCTCAAACCTGTAGAGTTGCTGCATTGCTAACTAATATATGATATATTAGAGAAATGATCTAACCCAGTACAGTATTCATTTATTTGTTAGTAACTAACTGAAGTGGCAATTTATATAATTCCTCTTTTAATATAAATCTGCTATAATTTGCCTCCCACATTCTTATCTCTCCCTTTCACTCTCCTACATTTTCTATTGCTGATAAAATTATTGTAAAAATAAACTTTATATTTTCCCAATACCTCCCTTATTAATATTACACGGTTTCCCATCATCTTATGTTTTCTCTTCCTTTTCATAGAGATCCTATTTATTTTCATCCTCTTTATTTCCTTACATTTTCCTCTGGTTCTTCTAGGGAAGACATAGAGATTTATGCTTCACAATATCAACAAATGTGCCATAGTTTTTAAAATATTTTAATACCAAATATAAATGTGTTTCTTTTCTCTCAAAAAAGAAAGAGAATAGTACAAAAATAAAGATGCTAAGGGAAAAGTTGTTTTTTAACATCATTTCCCTTGGTCATATTCCTTGCCCATTTGCAGGTGACTGAACTAATTTATCATAGTAATATATCAGGATAACAAATAACAAAATAACATTTTTTTCCCCCAAATGCAGAGTCTTACAGCCATTCACCTAATGGTGTTCCACTGGAAAGGGATAAGATTGATTAATTTTCTCATCCTGACTTTCCACACTCTGAATAAATGTAATATAATTAACCCTGTAACAGAAATATCAGCTACCAACAGGCCCTTTAAATACATATTATCTCCTGCCTCTAACACTTTGTGCTAAGGGGTGGGGTGGGGCATGGGGCTCTGGAGCCCTCAGAGGACAAGTATGGCCATTCCTTTGTCTTTGCACTTTAAATAATATTCTACTACTCAGACTTCTTCGTTAAATATTTATTTCTGAGAGTCTTCATATGAAATTTAGTTGATTATCTTTTCAGCAAATAAACCTCAATTATATATATAAAACCACTTTTACTCCTCTATTTCTGCAGAATGTCAATAAGTTGTCTGGTTGCCATGTATAATGAACACAAGCAAATTACGATTAAAATTCATCTTCAGCTTCAGAAGTGACCTTTTCTTTAGTTCATAATATTTTTAATACAGAAAAGCCCCTACGCAAACAAATTCCTACATGTGAAATTGTCACTTGAGTTATAACTCTCCATCTCAAGCTTTTTGACATTTATTTATTGAGGGAGTTGATTGCAATGATCTTACAGCTAATAAACCTTTCTAACTACAACTCTACTTTTACCCTTGCATAAAGCTGTTTAGCATTGTGAGTACAGAAAATCAATTACATTTTTCTTCTGATAATATTTTTGACACCATACCTTTTTCATGGCCTTTTTCATCTCTGTATATCTCAGAGTATAGATTATGGGATTGAACACTGGTGCAATGATAGTGTAAAGTAGTGCAAATATTTTATCCTCAGGGAATGTGATAGATGGTGTAAGGTAGGCAAAGATTGAAGGTCCAAAAAATAAGATAACCACATTTATGTGAGACCCACAGGTAGACAGGGCTTTCCATTGTTTCAAAAGCATAAAATCCAAAAGCTCAAACCCTGTGGAATAGGTAGGTGGAATAGATATGGGAAAACAACCTTTGCTATGATTCAGATAAGGGTGGTAATGTCAATTGCGCCAAGAGGAGAGAACAGAACCAGCAAGGGTGCAAAGTTAAATATTCAGGTTGTTGTTTTTGGTTATTTTGGGGAAGATTAGGCATTATTGAAACTACTTAGTTAAAGCAAAATTAAAAAAATGAGTTTTAAGTATACTTAGCCCATGTCCAGTATCTTGGGAAAGAAATCACTTCTGATATAGGTGGCTTCCAGATTTTATTAAGTCGTAAGTTCAGATGTCCAGTGGGCTTGAAGTCAGGAGATGCTGGATTCCTCTAGATTCTTGGCTATGTAACATATAAGAATTTAAGAACATGCTAGTTTAGTTAGACCAGTAAAAAGAGTTTATTGAGCAATGAGAGAAAAGGACAGAATTATACACCCAAGATGTAGATGCAGGCTACTCTAGGCAAGAGAGAGAATTTGGAATTAGGGGGCAATTCTTAGAATTAGCCTCAACTGTTTGCTGTTCTGATTGGATACCCCACCTGTTGGTTCTCAGGGGCCAATAATGAAGCCTTTTGTTTGGGGTTATCCGGGGCCTCCCCTTGATTCTGGAAAGAGTTCCAGGTGGGACCTTGGGGTCTTTCTGGCTTTATTCTATGCAGCAGCCTTTTCCTCAGGGGGTTTCTGGATGGGGAGGTTTCATGGCTATGTTTTCTTCTCGGTCTTCAGTTGTCACCCAAATCTTCCCTTTCCCTATACTAACTTGCCCCAGGCTCAGATGTCCATGCAGGGGGTGGAGCTTTTTTCAGGTGTGTCAGATGTACCCAAGAGTCAATGCTTTTCAGTATTGCTGAAGTAGGAATGGTCAGAAGAACTAAGTTTGGTCCTTTTGACCATGGATCAAGGGAGTATTTTTTTCAGGTGATGTTTCCAATATACCCAGTATCTGGGATGTACTGGAAGTTATGGAGTCACTGGTGGACCTGTAGAGAGAGAGATTCAGAAATGGTTTTGTGCAACTCATTTATCACTTGGGGCAATATTTGGAAGTAAGTGTATAGGGTGGCTTATACACTATCTCTTGGATCCATGGAAAAATTGGCTTTGGTCTTCCAGTGACTATTTCACAAGGAGACAGCTTATGTGGCCCAAAAGGTCTTCCTCGGTGGTTCATGAAGACTAGAGGCAGGACTTTTGTCCAGAGCAGAAAGAACATTTTTAACTTTGAATTTGCTTCTGCCCAGGTTTTATATCCTACCCACTACACATTCTTACACGTAATAGTAGAGTTGAAATAAATAATGAATAGAACAGTGAATATAAAGATAAAGAATCAGAACTTGAGTTACTCCAGTTTTGTCATTCTGTGTGACCACGTGTAGTTTTTATTTGGATTTAAAACTTAAAGCAGTCAAATGTTACAAATTCTGAGGTAAATATTTTTGCTTGATAGGGGCAAATTTTAGTTCATATGTGAAATATTTTACTGAACTTCAATAATATCTCTAAAATGTTGTGAATACCTTTCAAAAATTGATTAAATAATAATATATCTTTAAAATGGAAATATAACCTTTATACTTGGTAATTATTAATGGCAAATAATATTTGTTCAAAATTTTACATGATTATTACTGAAAATATTTTGCTGTATATAGGAGTAAAGTATTTAAAATAATCTGCTTCTACTGTCAAATACACTCAGTTTGCCACTTAATGTCAGTTAATTTTAAACTCAAAATATCCTTTGAAGCATACATTTATTCACAGTTTAAAGATTAATAAATAAAAAAGGCTTATAGTGAAGCCAGTTGGTCAACATCTCAAAATTAAAATTTGACAGGATCAGAATTTACACCATATTTAACCTGACATCAAAGCTGAGTCCCATCCATGGTTGTGAATTCTGCATCAGAAAATTAAAAATTGGTCAATTTATGGTGAATTCTAAATGCAAAACTGATGAAATACAAAGTTAAATTTTATTTCAAAGCTGTTTGGATATCAAGCACATTTTCTTAAGCAGAAGGCAATATGATCAAAATTGTCTTTTAGAAAATTGTTCTTTTCATTCCTAAAGTCAATCTTTGGTCTAGTTGGACTTTAGAGTGCACATTAAAATCTGAATTCCAGACATCTTCTGGGTGAGATAGAGTAACTGGAAATAGACCAGCACTCATACATTGAAAATCTAGAAAAGAAAGGGAAAAAAAATGAGAAATTTTCTGCTTGAGGTAGTGGAGAGCTACTGAGGGAATGAGAACTATAAGGAATGAATCTCAGAAGGGGTAGTAAGTAACTCAGAGAGGTGAGCTGAGCTCCAGCAGGCAGCTGAGGATCCAGGATACACATACATTGAGAGCCACTGCTGGGAATTAAAGGAATCAGATATTTGGTCACAGATTTCAGGGACTCAGTGACAAACCAGTTTTCCCCTTAGTACATTTGTCAAATATTGAGGATACATAGGATAACCATGGGAGAAAGACTTAAAAAATAATAATTTGCCATGTAAAATATATGTCTACCTTTTTTCTCTTAGAGCAAGGTTTTTGAAATACATCTTGTTTTTGCATATACCAGTAATTTCTTCATTTATCTACTGAGTAGTATTCCATTATATTGGTATTTTATTTTTTCATTCACCATTAGATGGACATTTGAATTGATTCCAATTTGTGTCTGTAAGGAAAGATACTGCTATGAGCATGAGCATTCATGTACATGTCTTTGTGTAGACATATGTTTCTGTTTCTCTTGGCTAGATGGCTTAGAGTGAAATTGCTTTGTCATATATGAAGTATATACTAAATTTCGAGAAACTGTTTTCAAAAGTGCTGTATCATTTTATATTTTCACCACCAATGTATGAGGGTTCCAGTTCCTCCACAACTTCACCAATATTTGGCATTCTCAATACTTTCAACTTTAGCATAGAGTTGTTAATAATATTCTCTTAAGGTTGTTCTATAGGGTCAATAGTAGTAATATTACAATATTCATTTCTGATTCAATGTTTATAACTTTCTTTTATCTTGTTGTTTTGAGTAGGACTTCCAGAATAATATTGAACAGTACTTATTCAAACTGGTGATAATTAACTTCACTACTTGTTCTTAATTTCAAAGGAATAACTTTTAATATTTCACCATTCAGTTAAGTCAAGTCTAAAATGTTCAGAGGTAATATTTTTAAAATTGAGATTGTGATTAAGTTGTAATAAGTCAACTATTGTTGTGTTGATATATATTTTCTCCTTTAACACGTTTAAAATTTACATGGTAAATTTCCCTTTAGTATCAATACCATTTGATAAGTAGTATTGCTTATTATTTTTGACTTCTAAATACCTTCTGCATTTACTAGGATTTCTTTTCTGAGCTATTAGTTTTATAGGACCTTGGTTTTAAATTGCCATTTATTTGAGATTTTTAAATTAAATTTATGATACTGATTTTAGTTGAATTATAGTTAGATAAGTTGTTCTATATAGTGCAGAGTTTATTTTTACATTGTGTTACAAATAATTTATGACATAAATATGATGAATTATTTTATATAAACCATGTGAAATCTTAAGTTGTTTGCTATAGTGTTGCATACATGAAAATTAGTGCTGTTTATTGTTTTGGATCAATTCCTCTATATAGCCATACAAATTTAGAATTTTTAACTCTTTCTGCACTGTAAATTCTCTCAGTATTTAATGGTCTTAAGAATGGATAATGACTCGATTTAAATTCTATGTCATCAAACAAACAAAACTGCTTCAAATGCTAGTATATATCCCTGAACTTTCCATTCATTTCAAATTTTTGTGTCCTTATGTTTAAGGTGTGTCATTTGTAAAAGCACATTTCTATTTTAATCTGTTTTCCTACTAGAGAATTTAGCCCATTGTGTTGATGTTATTTTAATTTTATATTTGAATTGACTTTTATCATATTGTTCCTTCTGTTTTTCCCAATATAAGAGTTTCCTCCCTCCTTTATTGACTTTAATTTGCATTGGCCTTAATAATTTTTCTCAATATATCTTAACTATTTATCTATCTAACATATCATCTATCTACTACTATGCTGGTGGCTACTCCAGAAATTATGTCTGTATATTAAGTGTCAACAAGTCTGAATTTGATTAATATCTTTATTTTCTTACTGAACAATGCAGGCTACCTAGAATACTTTATTTTGATCATTCTCTTTCAACTTTTATGATTCTGTGTCCAGGATTTTTGTTCCCTATCTTCTATGTTTTATGGTTATTTTTTATCAACATATGTAGATTTACACATAGAGCTATCATTTCTTTATTGCAGTTGCTTCTGGGACCTGTTATTTTCCTTCTGGGAACATCTTCCTTTTTCATTAAAAAAAGAAAAAAAAAGCCTTCTTCACAAATTCTTTTTATTATTATTATTCAAACTTTATTTCAAATTCAAAAATAAATTAATATACAAAAGGCAGCTGAACAAGTTCTGAAAGCATTACTCCTAAAAAGTTCTGTCCAGGCACTTTTATCTCATGTAATTCCAACAGCTAACTCAGTTGTTCCTCCAGTTGTTCAGAAAGATACACAGATTGACACAGATTAGTTAAATGACCTAGTCAAAGTCTCCTTATTAAGTAAAAAAATGAAGAAGAGAAAAAAAATGCTTGATCATATTTATATCTCACAAAACCAAACTCCATGTGCTTTGTTTGACCTTTAATATTAATATAGTACCTTCTTTGCTTTTGCTATCAAAACATTACAATGTTTTTGTTAACTATAATCTATAAATTACATTAGTTATATTTTTTCCATGTATCACCATATTGTTAATTCACAAATTTTTAAACAAGGTTATATTTATACTGATCTCCTGCCTGCATATGTTGTGTGTGTGTGTGTGTGTGTGTTTTACTGAAAGCTCCTCTTTTTGCCCTAGTTTAAACAAAAAAAGTAGAATACAATGGTCAAAATTTTCTTTCAGAACATTGATGATGTGGCTCTATTTAATCTGGATTCCACTTTTGCTGTTTTTTAAATTATTAATTAGAAGTAGTATTCTCCATGGATCTTTTTAAGAGCACATCTTTTCCTTCATTGTGGATATTTTCTAAAGATTTTTTCATCAGTCTTGGAAATTTGTCAGTTATTATTACTATAAATATCTCTTTGCACTAATATCTTAATCCTGGGGTCTGACAGACACATGTTCTTCCTTTTTACTCCATTCCTAATATCACCTAAAGTCTCATTAATTTCTTCCATCTCCTTGTATCTCTCTTTTGTGTCCTGAGTAATTTGTTAATAGCTAAAATTCAGCTCACTGATTCTTTCTTCAGGTATAATTAATCAGTTATATCTATTGAGCATCTAATTAAAATATTCTTTTTTTAATTCTTAAAGTAATTTTTTATAATTGTTTTTATTAGTGTGGGCTATTTTCAGACTCTTATTCCAACAGTATGCTTATAAAATTATCATTTTTATATAATAAATGTATTTATATCATAATTTGTTTCTAACTACAATAAATACAGTTGTTTTTTTTTCCTCACTCTCTTTCATTATCTCTTTCTTTTTTTTTTTAATTGTGGGTAAAAATCAAGTTTTTCACAATACATACCAATATTTGTAAAATGATATATAAATATATATGCATATATGTGCATTTGCTTACATAAATGTTATATATATATATATATGTGTGTGTGTGTGTATGTGTAATTTTTAAAAGGTGCTTAGATTATCTAGATATTACACAGAAATTACAGGGATTCCCATGTTCCCCACCTTCCACACCTCCCACAACATCCCACACAAACATCCTTCATCAGTGTGGCACATCATCCTCAATGGATATATACATTCTGGGGCCTTGCCACCAAGCATAGACCACAGTTCACATCGTAGATCACACTCTCTCCCACACAGTTCTGCATGGTATATGCTGATGTAAAATGGCCTACATATGTCACCGAAATGCCACTCAGGACAACCACCAACTCCTGAAAAAGCCCCTATATTTCAACTGCTCTTACCCTCCCTGCCCTGAGAGAGTCCAGTGGCTACCAGTTCCACTTCACTGTTATAATTTCTTCCATTGCTTGAATCACAATATGTCTACAACAGAATACCATTAAGTCCATTCTAGTTCATAGTTCTTCCCTCAATCCTGAGGGGACTGGGATGGTATGTCAACTCCACCTCCAAGTGAGAGAAGGCTTATATCCCATGGACATGGTGGATGGGATTATCCTTCCTACATTCCCTGGGATGGCCATTGCCCATCGTCGTCTACTCGCCAGGTGACTTGGATGAGTCCATTGAGCTGTAAGGTAGGAGTTGCAGCTCCACCGAGATTCCACGCATACCTGGCACATAGGTAGGCCAGAGACTCCAGTCTCTGGAAGTACACCTACAAACTCCAGCATCACATATAGGTTTGAATAGAGGGGACCGTTGGACCATGTGCAGGGAAAACTTATTTGAGTCCAACTCTGTCACTCTCAGGAACACAGATTCCAAAGTAGAGCCCACTAATAAGGCATCAATCTCTGGGTCTATCCCCCCTTATAGAGGAACTGGGTGTCTCCAGAGCTCTTAGGAGCCCCTCTGTGTGGGGTGATATCCCCTTTGGTGTTCTAAGAGATCCTACTGAGGTGTACATAAGCATTACCTCTGGGATGACCTTCTGACTCTCTTTGAAGTCTCTTAGCCACATGAACTCATTTCTCTTTACATTTTCCCCCTTTTATTCAAGGTCTTTTTCCAATTGTGTTGCCAGTTGGCACTTGGTATTAATCCCTTGTTGCCAGGGAGGCTCATCCCCGGGAGTCATGTCCCACGCTGGGGGGAAGATAATGCATTCATATGCTGAGTTTGGCTTAGAGAGAGGCCACATTTGAGCAACAAGGAGGCTCTCAGGTGGTAACCCTTAGGCACCCCATAACAGTAGGCTAAGTTTCAATTACAAGAGCAAAGACTCATAAGGCTAGTCATCAATAACAAGAACCCATCAGTGGGCCATCCTCTTTTGCCAGACACTGCCCCTGCACTCAGGGGACTGTTGCTGCTCCCTTGGAGAATGTGGCAGAGCTCCACAGGATGGGAATTCAAATTCCCTCATTTATTGAGTGATTGTCTACGCACTGTGACCATACCCCATCCCTCGATCATTTGAACAATTTTATATATCTTTCATGTATATTCAAATGAACTTACTCCATGAATCCCCCACCCCAGACACCCCCCACCAATGATCCTCTGTAGCCCCCATTGTAACCCTTGTGTGATCTAAACCTTCCTTGAACATGAAGCCCAAATAAAAACCAAATACAATTAATAAGAAAAAGAAATAATAATGATAAACTTAAATGCAAGAGATAAGTACAAGGAAACTCAGAAGAAAAAAAAAACTAAATTAAAAATAAAATACAGTTAGAGGATTGGGATATTCAAAAAAATGAGGAAAAAAAACAAAAAAAATTGCTTTTTTTAAAAAATATATTATTTTTTCCTTGTATCACTGCATTGTTGGATGTCCATGGTACTGTGACACCCTCCCCGTCTCATTCCCCACCGTCTCCCAAATTTTCATTTAATTTTCAAAGATGTTTTAGGTCACAGCAAAGTCACACACGGAATACTAGAGACTCCCACATGCCCAACCACCCTCCCCCTTCCCCACCCCATATTAAAACTATTTTTTTTATGGATGTTAGCATTGTTATAACTATTATACAGATAGTAAAATATTGCAACTAAACATTGTCAATGGTTTACAGTATAGTTTACATTTTAGATGGGACAGTTTAATAATTTTTGATGATATTTACCATGTCCTGTGTCCATTACTGTAAGGTAATGAAAAACCTTTCCCATGACCACTAAATACCCCATTTGATCGTAACTGTTCCTTCCTACCCACCCCCTTGGGGCATATGACACTCCCTTGTCTTGACTCATGGAATATCAAGATTCATAGTTACATGACCTGGGTATTCCAACCTGCCTTCCTAATCTACCCACCTGTCAACTTGCACCATGAAACCCAGTAATATCTCTACCCATCTTTCCTATACTTCAATATGAAACTATACTCTATCCCTTTACCATAGAATATGTCCATATGGGTGATGGCTCAAAGCCTACTCTTCTCTTTCTCTCCCTTGTTAACCTATCTTTCAGACAATGGTTCTCAGAAACTGTTCACTTTCTTCAGTTCAAATAAGTGAGATCATGTACTGTTCATCCTTCACTGCCTGGCTTGCTTCACGCAACATAAGGTCTTCAAGATTCATCCATGTTATTCTATGTGTTAGCACTTTATTCCTTCTAACAGCTGAGTAATATTCCATTGTATGTATGTACGACATTTTGCTTATCCATTCATCTGGTGATGGGCACCGGGGCTGATTCCAACTTTTGGCAATGGTGAACAATGCAGCTATGAACATTGGTGTGCATATATCTGTTCGTGTCTTTGCTTTCAGTTCTTCTGGGTATATACCCAGAGTGGAATTGCTGGATCATATGGAAGATCTATTGTTAGTTTTCTAAGGAACCGCCAAACTGTCCTACACAGTGTCTGGACCATTCCACAATCCTACCAGCAGTGGATGACGGTTCCTATTCCTCCACATCCTCTCCAACACTCTGATGGGTGTAAGATGGTATTTCATTGTGGTTTTTATTTGCATTTCCCTGATAGCAAGTGATATCCAGCATTTTTTCATGTGCTTTTTAGCCATTTGTATTTCTTCATTGTAGAAGTGTCTTATCTGTTCACTTGCCCATTTTTTAATTGGGCTGTTTGCCTTTTTATTTTCAAGGTGTAGGATTTCTTTATATATGCTGGATATTAGGCTTTTATCACATATATGATTTCCAAATATTTTCTCCCATTGGGTTGGCTGCCTTTTTATTGTCTTAATAAAGTCCTTTGGGGTGCAGAAGTTTTTAATTTTGATGAGATACCATTTATCTATTTTTTCTCTTGCTGCTCATGCTTTGGCTGTGAAGTTCATGAAACCATTTCCTATTACAAGGTCTTGTAGATGCTTTCCTACATTATCTTCCAAGGTCTTTATGGTTTTGGCTCTTATATTTAGATCTTTGATCCATCATGAGTTGATTTTTGTAAAAGGTGTGAGATGGTATTCTTCTCAAATTCTTTTGGATATGGATATCCAGTTCTCCAAGCACCACATGTTAAAGTGGCCATTCTCTCCCAACTGAATGGACTTGGTAGCCTTGTAGAATATCAGATAACTGTATATGCGAGATCTATATCAGAACTCTCAATTCGATTCCATTGGTCAGTAGGTCTATCCTTGTGCCAATACCATGCAGTTTTGATCACTGTAGCTTTGTAGTATGTTTTAAAGTCCGGTAAGGTGATATCTCCAACTTCATTTTTCTTTTTCAATATGTCTTTGGCAATTCGGGGCCTCTTACCTTTACAAATATATTTTGTGGTTAGTTTTCCCAGTTCCTTAAAAAACATAGTGTTGATTTTTATTGGGATTGCATTAAATCTGTAGATTAGTTTGGGTAGAATAGACATCTTGATGATGTCTTCCTATCAATGAACAGGGAATATTTTTCCATTTATTTAAGTCTTTGATTTCCTTTAACAGTGTTGTGTAGTTTTCTGTATATAAGTCCTTTACATCTTTAGTTAAATTTATTCCTAGGTATTTGATTCTTTTAGTTACTATTGTAAATGGGATTTTTTTCTTGATTTCTTCCTCTGATTGCTCATTATTGGTGTACAGAAATGCTACTGATTTTTGAGCATTGATCTTATAGCCTGCAACATTACTGAATTCCTTTATAAGTTCTAGAAGCTTTGTTGTAAATTTCTCTGGGCTTTCTTTGTATAGGATCATGTCATCTGCAAATAATGAAGGTTTAACTTCTTCTTTTCCAATCTGGATGCCTTTTATATCCTTTTCTTGCCTCAGTGCTTGAGTTAGTACTTCTAATACAATGTTAAATAGGATTGGTGATAATGGGCATCCTTGTCTTGTTCCCGATCTCAGAGGGAATTCTTTTAGGATTTCAAATTTGAAGATGATGTTAGCTTTGGGTTTTTCATATATACCCTTTATCATATTCAGAAAGTTTCCTTCTATTCCTATATTTTGCAGTGTTTTTATCAGGAAAGAGTGCTGTATTTTGTCGAATGCTTTTTCTGCATCTATAGAGATGATCGTGTGATATTTTTTCTTTCAGTTTGTTTATGTGCTGTATTACATTGATTGATTTTCTTATATTGAACCATCCTTGCATACCCGGGATGGAACCCATTTGGTCATGGTGTATAATCCTTTTGATATGTTGTTGACTGTGATTAGCAAGTATTTTGTTAAGGATTTTAGCATCTAGGTTCATTAGAGAAATTGATCTGTAATTTTGTTTGGTTTTGGTATTAGGGTAATGTTGGCATCGTAGAATGAGTTAGGCAATATTCCTTCTACTTCTATTTTTTGGAAGAGCTTAAGTAGAATTGGTGTTAGCTCTTTCTGGAATGTTTGGTAGAATTCACCTGTGAAGCCATCTGGTCTTGGGCTCTTCATAGTTGGGAGGTTTTTGTTGACTGAGTCAATCTCTTTACCTGTAATTGGACTGTTGAGTTCATCAGTTTCTTCTTTCGTCAATATAGGCTGTTTGTGCATTTCTAGAAACTTTTCCATTTCCTCTAAATTATCATTCTTGTTGGCTTATAATTTTTCAAAGTATCCTCTTATGATACTCTTCATTTCTGTGGGGTCAGTAGTGATATCCCCTTGCTCATTCCTTATTTTGTGTACTTGCATCTGTTCTCTCTTTTTCTTTGTTAGTCTGGCTAAGGTTTTGTCAATTTTATTGATATTCTTGAAGAACCAGTTTTTGGTTTTGTTTATTTTTCCTAGTGCTTTCTTATTCTCTATTTCATTTAGTTCTGCTCTAATCTTTGTTATTTCCTTCTTTCTACTTCCTTTAGGTTTAGTTTGTTGTTGTTTTTCCAATTCCTCCAAGTGTGAAGTTAGGCCTTCAATTTTAGCTCTTTCTTCTTTTTTAATATATGTATTTATGGCTATGAACTTCCCTCTCAGGACTGCTTTCACTGTATCCCATAGGTTTTGATATGTTGTGTTGTCATTTTCATTAGTTTCAAGGTAGTTACTTATTTATTTTGAGATTTCCTCCTTGACCCACTGTTTGTATAAGAGTATGTTGTTTAACTTCCATATCCTTGTGCCTAACTTGTTTCTCTAGCCTTTAGTGATTTCCAATTTCTTCCGTTGTGGTCAGAGAAATTACTTGGTATATTCTCAATCTGTCTGAATTCATTGAGAATTGTTCTGTGGCCTAGCATGTGGTCTATCTTGGAGTATGATCCATGTGCACTCGAGAAGAATGTAAATCCTGCTGTATTTGGGTGTAGTGTTCTGTATATGTCGATTAAGTCCAGGTTCTCTAATGTATTGTTGAGTGTCTTTGTTTCTTTGTTGATTCTCTGTCTAGATGTTCTGTCTAATGATGATAATGGTGTATTAAAGTCTCTCACTATAATTGTAGAGGCATTTATTTCTCCGCTTAACTTTTCCAGAGTTTGCCTCACGTGTTTTAAGGCACCCTGATTAGGTGCGTAAATGTTTATGATTGTTTTCTCTTCTTGAGAGATTACGACCCTTACCAATATACAGTGTCCATCTTTGTATCTTACAATAGTTTTGCATTTAAAGTTTATTTTGTCTGATATTAGAATAGCTACTCCTGCCCTTTTTTTGCTATTGTTAGCTTGTAAAATTGTTTTCCAGCCATTTACTTTCAGCTTCCTTGAATCCCTGGGTCGAAGGTGGGTTTCTTATAGACAGCATATGATGGATCATATTTCTTTATCCATTCTGCCATTCTGTGTCTCTTGAATGGTGAATTTAATCCATTAACATTCAGTGTTATTACTCGCAACAAATTTCTTACTTCAGCCATCTTTTCTTTGGATTAATGTATGTCATATGTTGTTTTGTTTCTGTTTTTGTCTTTTTAGTTGTTTTTAAACTCTCCTCCAACTCTCTCTACCTATATTTTCCTTTCAACTTGTAGAATTTCCTTTAGTATTTCTAGAAGTGCCAGTTTCTTATTGACATATTCTCTTAATTTCTGTTTATGTGTGAATATTTTGAACTCTCCATCATTTTTGAATGCCAGTTTTGCTGGATAGAGAATTCATGGCTGGAAGTTTTTTTTCTTTTAGTACTTTGACTATGTCATACCACTGTTTTCTTTCCTCCATGGTTTCAGATGAGAAATCAGCATTTAATCTTCTTGTGCTTCCCTTGTATGTGATGGTTCTCTTTTCTCTTGCTGCCTTGAGAATTTTCTCTTTGTCTTGAGCTTTGGACATTTTGACAAGTATATGTCTTGGATTTGGCCTGTTGGGATTTATACTGTTGGGATTTATACTGTTTGGGGTGTGCTTTGCCTCCGGGATTTGCACATCCATCTCTCTCATTAGGGTTGGGAAGTTTTTAGCCATCATTTCCTTCAACACTCCTTCTGTTCCCTTTCCTTTCTCTTCTCCTTCTGGGATGCCCATAATGCATATGTTTGTGCATTTTGTGTTGTCAGTTAAATTCCTGAGTCCCTGCTGGATTTTTTCTATTTTTTTGTCTATCTGTTTTACTATCTGTTTGATTTCAGCTGTATTGTGTTCCACATCACTAATTCTTTCTTCTGTCTGTTCAAATCTGCTGTTATGTGAATCCAGCATCTTTTTGATTTCTTGGATTGTGCCATTGATCACCATCATATCCATTATCTTTTTGCATATGTTTACAATTTCTTCAGTATGTTCTTCCAGTGTTTTCTTTATATCCTTAATCTCTTCCTTCACTTCATTAAGTTGGTTCATGATATTTGTTTGGCAATCTTTGATTAGTTATTTGATGTTCCGCATATATTCCTGGTTTTTAGTTTGTTCTTTGGAGTGGTCCATGTCTTCTTGTTTCTCAGTGTGGTTTGTAATTTTTTATTGCCCTCTAGTCATCATTTTATTTTGCTGGGTTTATTCAGTTGATTAGCTTCTCTCTCTCCTCTCAAGTTTTATTTAGCTGGTGGTTCTGTGTATGTGTTAAGTTTTCTCTTTCACACTTTTTCTTCTTATTTTGTTTCCTTGCTTCTTTCTATGTTAAATTCAAGTCAAAAAATTAGTGCCAGAGGTATTGAAATATGTGAGAAAGGAAGAAGGATAATAGTAATATTGATAAAAGTTAGAAAAGGGGCCAAATAGGACTTAGTGAAATAAATATTTAACTTGTGTAGGTAGTGTAGAGTAATAGGAAAGAAAGTGGAGTACTTACAATGGACTGGGAAACCAAATAGAGGAATATATATATAATAATTTAGAAGGCTAGAATGATGAGGAGGGAGAGTAAGAGTAAAGAAAGGGCTAAAAGGAAAAACCTAATATTAATTTTAAAAAAGAAGAAAACAAAATAGATAAAATAAAAATTGACACCTTTAGTTTGTGGGCTAATGAAAAAGCATGGTGTCTAAGAACCACAACAGAAAGCAGAAGGCAGAGAGATGGAGGAAGGATAATTGATAGCTTGGGATACAATATCAATATAGACAGAGAATGGGAAATCACTGAAGAAGAAGCACAGCAAAGAAGAGGTAAGCTAGCAGCACCTAATTTAAAAAAAAATGAAGGAAAACAGAAAGGGGGACGAAAGAGGAAAGAAAAGCAAGAGATAACAAATAAACAGAGAACAACCAAACAACCACACCAGCAAGCAGTCAAACAAAGCTAAGGAGGAAGTGTTCCTTCTAGGGTCCATGTGGATCCTCTCAGCCTGCTTGTGTTTATCAATTTCCCTTCAGGGTTCTATCTGCAGGTTTTGAGGTAGATTTTCTGTGTCAAACTAAATTAAGAACAGGAATTCATTTTTAAAAGTGACTGTCTTCTTTTTTTTTTTTTTTTTTTTTGGCGATATAAGGGACCCAAAATATGTCCTCTGCTAGATCACCCCCTTCACCAAGGGCACCCTAAATAGGCTAGTGGAAACTGATCAAGCCCTTCCCACTTCCTGGCCTCCCCAGGGTTGCTGAAGCTCTGATACTTGTCAGTGCAGAGTGATAAAATTGGTTGACTCCGCTCCCTCTGGGGCCAAGCCTCACAGTAAGCGGGCTGCTGGGTAAATCAGGTTCCCTCAGCCTGGTGCTATTTCAAGCTGGCTTATCTGCTCCCCAAAGCTATGAGGGGGTCCAGGCAGCCAAATCCACAGAAGTTAAATCCCTCTCCACCCTCTGTCAGAGCCCTCCCTCCCCCAGAGTATGCTCCCCCACACTGGAGCGGGAGCCATGGGCGCAGGATTCATGGCTCAAACCATCCGTTTTCCCTGCGGGTGGGGCTCAGCCGTCTGTGTTAAAAACTCACTAATCTCAAAACTCACTAATCTCCACCGATGACTCCACGCCATCGATCTGCCCACTGCTAGATGACCCAAGCTTCTCACTCCGTGCACCCACAGCACAGACCCTCGGGCAGGACCCTGTCAACAATCGGCCGTCCCCAGAGAGCCAGTCAGTGAGTACCCTCCTAAATCGATGTCATCTTGCCTCTCTCTAAATAGTCTTTGTCTTACTCTTTAACCTGCTCTTTCTATCCCAATTATATCAGTAATTTTTTATTGTGAGATAAAAAAATTAAATGTGCTCCTTCATTTTAGATTTTCTGTCCAAACATATTATACCTGCAATTACACAGAAATAGTATCACCAGGAAAGATCTTATTTTCTATGCTGTGTTTGTGTACATGTGTGTTTGGGTGTGTATGTGAGGCAATTTAGTGTTAGCATGAGTTCATTACATCCCTTCTTTCCCTGCTTTTCCGCCACCCCTAAATCTTATATGGAGCTCACAAAGTTCAGTTTTTCTTCTGAGGATCCCAAAACAGAATTTTCCCATTTTACTAAATATGAAAGCAAGTTTCTATTATGTAACATTTCCCAGGAGAAATTACCTAAGTGCTAATCTTGCTAACATCATGTAATACTCTACCTGTGGGAGTTTTTCTGCACTCCATCATGTAAACTGCCTTTCTAAGTGCTTTCCTATTTTCATCTATGATTGACAGGCTGGTTGACATTAATCAGCATATCTCATACCCTATTTCATTGATCTTAGAAGTGCCAGAAGTTTAACATATTTCTAAGTCTTTACTTTCCATCCATCCTAGGGTTTTTGTATGGACAATTCATTTTCTTCATGTGATTTTTCTTTCTTTTAGGCCAGTACTATATTACAAAACAGTATTTAAAAAAAACACTACCAATATCGTAAAAATTTAAGCAATTTCAATATAAACTGTGTTTTAAAAAACAATAAAGATATATTCACTAAAAGGCATGTTTCAACATGTGCACAACAAATCTACTTACAATAGCCCTGGGGTGGTTTGTAGTTATGCAACTTCAAAAATATTTTGTTAATATTAATCAAATTATATGGGTGTGAATACTAGTAAATAAGACTTTTAATGAGGTTACCTTAGTTAAGGTGTGGCCCTAGTGAATCAGGGTCAGCCTGAATCTTATTTCTGGAGGCCTTATAGAGAAGGCCACAGAGGTAGTTACCAGGGGAACAGCCAGCTAATGAAAGTCAATGGAATCAAGCAGGGAAAGAAGATGCTGCCTTATGCACTGCCATGTGATGGAAAAGCCAAGGAATTCCAAAGATTGCTAGCCAACCAGAAGATGCTGACCCTGGGGGGAAGCAAGCCTTCTAACCTCTGAAACCATGAGCTAGTAAATTTCCATTGCTAAGCCAACCTAAGATGAGTTGGCTTTGGTATTTGTTTTAGCAGCCAGGAAATTAAAACAAGCCCTGTTTGGGAAAGTACTCAAATGTCTAACCCCCCCAAAAAAATTAAATTGTCATATATTCATGCAAGAAGATATTATACATCAATGAAAATAACCAATCAAAAACTATATAAAACATCAAGACATTGAAGCAAAAAATCTATATGATTCCTTTTCTATAAGTACAAAAACAAGTCAAACTAATCTATGATTTTAGAAGTGAAGATTGTGGTCACCTTTGAGAGAAAGTGATTATAAAGAAGAATGTGGGGGATTTCTGTCTGCCCTTCTGGTAATTTCTCACTTCCAATCTGGATGCTAATTACATGATATTTCTCAATTTGTGAAAATTCATGAGCTGTGTGTGTGTATATATATATATATATATATACATAAAATGTACAATTTTCTGTTTTTATAATTCAATAAAAAGTAAAAAAAAAACAGAAAGCAATGTTTTATTCAATTTCTTTGCAGTTTAACAATTGAGGATGTATAATCTAGTTTATCTTTTTTTTTTCACTACAGTGCCAAATAAGAGAAATAATCCTTTATTTTTAAGAAATTGCCTCATTATTTAATAACATATGAACATTACCATCATGGTTATAATAAAAGAAGGAAAATATAAATAACAATTCCCAATATGGTGATAATGCATTAGTGTAGAAGCATAAGACAACAAATGGGAAATGATTCCTGCTTGCTGATTTCTTTCTCCAAGCAGTGAGGAAAGGCAAGCAATGAGGATGAATCTTTTTCACCATTGTGGCAGTTTGATGTAATTATGAATTCCAAAAATATAATTGGATCAGGCTTGTAAACTGATCTGTTAATTTGGGCATGATTAGGTTAGGATTAGAGCGTTGAGCCCCACCCCTTGGTGGGTGGGGAATTGAATATAAAAGGCAAGGCAAAGGACAGTTGAAGCAGTCTTTTGAGAAGCAGTTTTGATATTGGAAAGAAGGCCCCAGGAGAAGAGAAGCCTTTTGCCTGATTGTCTACAGCTGACCTTGTGGAGGAAACAGGAGTCAGCTGACCTTGTGGAGGAAACAGGAGCTAAGCCTGGAGAGAAACGCAGTCCCGGGAAGAGAGGAACCCCAGAAGCCTGAACCCTGGCAAATGCCAGCAACTGTCTTGCTCTAACACGTGGCAATGGACTGTGATGAGAGAAGAAACTTAACTCTTTATGGCCTGGTATCTTTGGACTTCTACCCCAAATATATACCCTTTATAAAGACCAACCCATTTTTGGTATTTTACATTAGCACCCCTTTGGCTGACTAATACAGAATTTGGTACCAAGGAGTGGGGTACTGCTTTTGTAATTACCAAAATGTTGGAATGGTTTTATAAATGGGTAAGGGGTATTTTTTGGAGGAATTGTGAATTGCTTGATGGAAAAGGCCTAGATCACTTTGAAGAGACTCTTGATAGTAATATGGATGCTAAAGAGACTTTCTATGATGCCTTAGAAGTAAATGATGAAACTATTATTGGAAACTGGAGGAAAGGCGATCCATGTTTTAAAGTTGCAGAGAACTTAACAAGATTAACTCCCGGTGTTATATGGAAGACAGAATTTGAAAACGGCGAACCGGAGCATTTAGCTGAAGAACTTTCCAAGATAAACTCAGAGAATGTGGCTGGGCTTCTCCTTGCAGCTTATAACAAAATACTAGATGAGCAAAATACACTAAGGACTGAACTTTTTGGCAGAAAGAAAACAGAAACTGATTCTGGAACTTCCAAGTTTCTGGAAATCAAATTCCCAGATGAAAATGCCCTATTTGAAGACTTTAATAAACTTGGAACTCGTAACTCAGAATTGAAGATGTAGTTATCTAGGAAAAACTTGTGGAAAGTCTTACTGTCTGATGGCTTGGACCCCTGCTTCCTGCATGCTAAACCAACAAAGTTTTTGAGAGAGCTGTATGAACAAAACCACTGTCAGCTTGGACAAAAGAGGACATGGAAAGGAGAGACTGAAGGAGAATCAGCTTTAAGAAGAAAACCGTGGAAGCAGAGATCTGGACTTAAGACATCTCCTTGGGCCAAGAGAGGAGCCCCACCCATGTGTACAGAGAGGGTGAGTTTGCCCCTGCAGTTGAAGAGGGTGGATGTTCCTACCCGATGTTCTGAGAAAGTTTTGATGCCGCATGGTGCAGAGAGGGTGAGTTTTCCCCAGCAGTTGAAGAAAGTGGATGTCCCCACCCGATGTTCAGGAAGAGTTTTGCCACTGCAGAGAGGTTGGAGCACATTCCTCAAAGATTAGGGCAGTTAAGGTCAACACCCCATTGGTCTGAGAGGGGTGTATCTGTCCCCCATAGATTAAAGAAAGCCAGGTGGTCAACCCATTGCTCTGACAGGGTTGAGCCTGTATGCCAAAGGTTAGGGAAGGCCAGGTGGTCAACTCGTTGCTCTGAGATGGTTGAGCCTGTATGCCAAAGGTTAGGGGGAATGTTATCTTCACCTCAATGTACTAGGGGGCCTAAGACTCTAACCCAAAGATTGGGTAAGTTGTGGCAATCACCCCAACACTCTTGGAGGGTGAGGTCTGGAGCTTGGTCGACACCCAGATGCTTGATGAGGGTGGAACCAAGAAAATGGCCATTGGGCAAGCCTGTGGAAAGGGTGAGTTCCCATGTGGCCCCAAGGAAAAGAAAACATCTTCTTAAAAATGACTCTCAGACTTTGAAATCGAATGGAGGATGCCCTGCAAGTTTACTGAACTGTAGAGGATCCATGACTCATGTTTAACATCCCAATTTCTCCTTATAATATTGAAAATGTTTATCTTTTGTCTTTCCATTTCTGTATTAGAAGCAGTTAAATGGTTTTATAAGATTCAGAGGTCTATAGCAGATGGGACTTTGCCTGAAGACAAACTGTATTTCTTTAAAATGATTTTGATATGATTTTGTACTTGGATTGTTGCTGATTTAAGTTTTTTAAATATTGTAATATATTTTTGGAATTCAGAGGGTGGAATGTGGCAGTTTGATGTAATTATGAATTCCAAAAAATATAATTGGATCAGGCTTGTAAACTGATCTGTTAATCTGGGCATGATTAGGTTAGGATTAGGGCGTTGAGCCCCACCCCTTGGGGGTGGGGAATTGAATATAAAAGGCAAGGCAAAGGACAGTTGAAGCAGTCTTTTGAGAAGCAGTTTTGATGTTGGAAAGAAGGCCCCAGGAGAAGAGAAGCAAGCCGTTTGCCTGATTGTCTACAGCTGACCTTGTGGAGGAAACAGGAGCTAAGCCTGGAGAGAAACGCAGCCCCGGGAAGAGAGGAACCCCAGAAGCCTGAACCCTGGCTAATGCTGGCAACTGTCTTGCTCTAACACGTGGCAATGGACTGTGGTGAGAAAAGAAATTTAATGCTTTATGGCCTGGTATCTTTGGACTTCTACCCCAAATATATATCCTTTATAAAGACCAACCCATTTTTGGTATTTCACATTAGCACCCCTTTGGCTGACTAATACAACCATCATGGTTGGTCCCAGGGAATAAGGGACTGAAAAGCAGAAATGCCTCAGAACAGTTATTTTCCTTCCAAGAGCATTTGATGGCACCACACTTTTCTCAAGGCATTCTTCATCTCCATGTTTCTCAGGGTATAGATCACAGGGTTTAACAAGGGGTCAATGATGGTGTAGAAAACAACAAACACTTTATCTTCTGGAAAAGTTGTGGCAGGTCTAATGTAAATAAATAATGCAGGTACAAAAACAGTGCCACAACAGTTATGTGAGAACTGCAAGTGGAAAGAGCTTCGCTGTGGCTCTCCACAGAGTATGCCCTGATGGTTTATAATATAAAAAGATAAGAAAATATCCAGACAACAAAGGTTACCAAAGCAATTAAGCCTGAATTACCAATAACTAAGAGTCCTATTTAGTGCGTATCAGTGCAGGCCAATTTCAGCAAAGGATAGGCATCACAAAAGTAGTGATTTATCTCATTGGGACCACAGAAAGCTAAGAAGATGGTGAGGAGAAACTGACCGGCCGACTGTATATTCCCCAGTACAACAAGCTATGATGATAGCATTATACCTCCACCTGCTCATGATGGCGGTATAATGCATGGGCTTGCAAATGACCATGTAGCCGTCATAGGCCATACTTGTGAGGATAAAGATCTCGATGCCTCCAAAGAAATGTGTGGAAAAGAGCTGTGCCATACAGTTAGTATAGGAAATAGTCTTTCTTTCTGCTAGTAAATCAGTTATTAATTTTGGCATCACTGTGGATGTGTGACAAAGGTCCAAGAGGGAGAGATAATTAAGAAAGAAATACATGGGGTGATCAATTAGCTGACTGCATGAAATAGAAATCATTATTAGCAAGTTTCCCCATCCGAATAGCAATGTAACAAAATACAAATAAAACAAAGCAGAGTATTTCAATATGCTTGTTTTGGGAAGGCCCAAAAGAATAAATACAGTGACATTATTGCTTTTTTCCATGCTTCAGTGTAGATAGAAAAAAATAATGACCTGAAATGACATAATTCATGATCCCATATTTAGAAATGTTTATTGAGAAAAGTGTTTGTCATATTCTATTCATGAACTAACTAGGATTTATTGACCTCATTCAAGTATTGCAGAGAATAAAAATTGGATATTTAATTAATTCTCTGTGACTATTTGCTACATGATTTTCATTAAATTTTCCAGCAAATTATGAGTAATCTCAGCCTTATTAGAAATGAATGCCCTTAATCAATCAACGATATTAGAATTTTATTCTGTAATAGTATCTATTTCTGAAGCTTAAAGTAATCTAAAATAACTCTTTGCACAGTATATATCACTTATTCTCTAAGACTTAATATTTATTAATGAAACAAGAATAAATCATATAGATATTATTTTTAATTGTCTACAGATAAACCTGAAGTTTAAATCCATTTTCAAATGGGGTAGCATTAAAAAATAAGTAAATCTATAGGAAATTCTATTTTAAAATGAAGGGTTTTCTCTTCAGAAGTCTGATGCAAATATTTTGAAAAATTGTGAAGTTATTTGATTTTTTATTTGTTTCCTTACCGATTTAGTGTAAATTATTTGTCGAAAGTTTTAAACACAAAGATGCTTAGTCTTAGGGTTAATTCAAATAAAACAATAAACTTGAATAAAACATAAAATAAACCCTGGAGATTAATCCTTTAAAAGTCTTATCAGAAGGGAGTGTTTTATTAAAGTTTTGTTCTGAATGCAGTATATTATATATGGAAAGTCAAATTCATTTTAGCCTTCTGATTAGGGTTTATATATTTATTTTTTTCTATATTTATCTTATAAAGAAACTTTGTCCAAATCCATGAACTGTCTATCTAGTGACTAATCCATTAAGAAAAAAAATACAATTTATAGGGAATAAGTTGTAACACGGGCTCTATTTTTTTGCATTATACCATATGTTTTTACCTTGTGTCCATGTGAAATCCTGCATTGTCTTTGACCCATATTTGTGACTTCAAAGAGTATTGGAATGTGAAATCACCTTATAAATTCTGGAGCTGTTAAAAATAGATACTATTATATAATATTTGGGAACTCAATTCAGTAAACTTGACTTCAAACAAATTAAATAGCAGTTTAGAACCATTAAATTATTTCAAGCACAAAGTTTCTCAATCCACTAGTCAAATCTCTTCCTTCCACCAATGGGGAATTTAAATTACAAGCTAAGGAAAAGAGTATACAAGAGTAGTGAAAATCTCTTTACCACCAATAAAAATGATATAAAAGCAATAGATATGACTACATAAAGTAAAACTATTGCAGTTTTAGAGTCTGGGGTGTTGGTGAAATGAAAACATTGAATTATTAATGTTTTCCATTAAATTATCTTATAAACTTAAGTTCAATCTTTTATAATTAATCCTTATCTGCTGTTGTCAAAAAGCACATTTATAGTATACAATTTCAGTCCCAATCTCTTACCTGGTTTTCCATTAAAATCCTACTTAAATTTCCTCCTTGACTCTCCCCATTACTGATCAGACTACAGAAATACATTGCCTATAAGTAAACAATGTTGAATATATTTCTGATTTGAATTCTTGTTGAAATAGTTTCTGGTACGTTTGAATTTTCATAAGCAACATTTAATCTCTCATATATGTGAGATTAAAAATCCACTTGAATTATGTGCATTATATTGTCTTAGCATAGTAAGAATCTTATATTAAATTAAGCCTGTAAGAAAAGTAAGGCTGGGAACGTTCTCAGGCAAAACCAGGTGATCACTCTGTCTGCTTTTACTGATGCAAAAATTAATGCCTAATAATTGAACATACTGTGCTTTTGAAACTATACAATTGTGCTGAAAATATTTCTTGAATCTCTAGTTGTGTTGGCTCAGAAGGCTACAGCTTGGCAATCCTCCTTCTTTATTCAGCTTTCTTATACACCTAGGACTACTATGTTAACCGCCACATATTTTAGTGCCAGTAAAAATTGAATTATTTGCTGTATTTTTTGAGGAATTCCTGGTTACATATCTTAATTCATCCACTAACTTTAAATGTGATCTTTACAAGTCACTTAATTTCTCAAAGCTTTTTTTTCATCAGAAACTTATGAAAACTTATCTTTAGAGATTGGTTCTTAGACTTAACTTTGATAATAGATGAGAAAGAGCTTTGCAAATAATAAAAGAGTGCACAAATGACAATCAAATAGTATTCATATCAACATATACAAAATAACAAATTAAAATCACTTTATGTTTATAGAAGAGAAAAGTAAAAAACTGAAGCAACAGGATAAATTTAACATCAACCCGACCGTTTCCAACCCAAGTTTGCAAATATTTCTGAATCTTTCAGGAAAAATAAGGATGTCTCTTGAATTGTAAGCACTGCCTCATTATAGCCACCCAAATTTAAATGTGTAAATGGAAGCATAAATATGTAAGTTAGGCCAAAGTTTCTTTGAAAAAGCACATACCCAATAAATTCAGGATCCTTATGTCTTCTCTTCATTGAAATTAGAATCATTCTACAACTATTTTGAAGATTCTCTTAAAATTTCTGACTTGACATTTTCCTCAATATAGTCCTTTAGTGCTGCTAATGTATTTCACTTTCTATTTTCCTGCAAAATAAAAAAAAAATAAATACAGTTTGTATCATTGTAGGAACTACTGTCACAGCTCATACACCAACTCAGATAAATGATGGCCAGTCAGCCCACAGAGAAAAGGTTGAAGGCATGAAGTATTTTGCTTTCCTAAACAAATCACAGTCTATATAGACTTTATTTCTATCACCAAATAATTTCTGAATGTTTCCTGGAACAAATGCTAAATAAATTTCTAGGTAAAGAATATATTCAAAAGGCATATATTTCCTCCCAAGGCATCAGTTAATTCATTAAATTTTTAAATTTATACATCCCCAAATAATCAACTCACCAATTAGCATCCCTTTAGATTCAAGTTAACAAAATAATTTCACTTTGGATTATAAATACTCTGCAGACAAAATTTACACAGATTCTTATTGTTCTATTCCCATTCATTATACAATCCTCATGAGGCTTGATGATTGATATCTGGTATTTATGCAATTTGAGTTTCCTTTTCCCTTCTCTATACTCTTAGGAGAAAACTATGGTTTTGGTCCCTTTATTAAGAAATTATCTCCATCCTTTCCCGCATAGTATATTTATCATGATCTCTGGGGATAAAAGAATGTGTACATGTATGTTTTACATGTGTCCTTTTAAGGTAAATTTTCTGGAAAATTATATACATACAGAAATTTCATATTTTGGGGGGGTTTACAAAATGCTCATTAAGATAATTTGTAAAAGTGCAGTTCACTGTCAAAGTGAACATTCTGTAATTTTCCTCTAGTGATACAAATATCAATAAACCTTTTCCTTTTTTATATCTATATTCAAATACATTACTTGCCTCTACTTTGCACTGTGAGTTCAATTGATAATAGCAACTATTAAGCAAACATACTATAAGTCAGGCATGAACCAATTAATGGCCTTTATCTTGCTTATCTTTACAAAGACCCTATGGGACAGATGCATTTACCAATCCAATTTCTCAGATTAAGAAACTGGGGCATAGACAGAACTCATGCAGTGAACTGTGAAAACACTATCTTACTTAGTTTTGAAAACTAAGTAAGGGGATTGTGGAATATGGCCAAAGGGATAGACAGAAAAAGCTTAGCTCTTACTAAAACAACTGAGAGGGAGTCTAGGGCTGCCTTGCCAACCTGCATAGGGGTACAGCAGACCAGGACACTGGATTCATGACTAATAGAATAGTCCCAGATGGAGAGGAGGAGGCCTAAACACCAAACTGTGAGTTACTGTGTTATAACCCAGGAGATCGACCACACTCAGACTTTAACCACTT